>WNWK01026000.1:0-27909 GCA_009830355.1 Cherax destructor
ATATATATATATATTATATATATATATATATATATATAATATATATATATATATTATAATGCTAAAAAGTGAAATTTTTTTATTTTGGCTTAAGTACAAGGCTCTTCTTGCCGAATAAGGCAAGAAAAAAATTTGTTTATGCAATAATTTCGCAAAAAAATTTTTTTGGCCCTAACAAAAAAAATATATTTCATTGTGTTTGTTTATTAAATTATTGTAAAATTATCTAAAATATATTTAGTTGGATTGGGAAAAAATTTTATATTGCGCTTGTTATAAAAAGGGTTAGGTAAGTTTTCTGGGTTCTTTTGGTAAAAAATTTTTTAAAATTTTTTACATTAAAATAAATAAAAAAAATATATTTAAACGTTAAGAAAAAAATTTTAGAAAGGACTTAATTTTAAACGAGTTTTTCCCAATTCCCCCAAAATTTTATTTATTTGGCACTACATATATATAGGGCCAGGTAAAAATAGTAAAATTTTCCCCCTTTTGGATTTCCCACATTATCGAAGAATTGTAAACATAAAATATAAACAGGAAGGCATAAAAGGTTTTTTTTTAATTTTTTACATTTCCCTTTGATAATGGGGGAAACACAAAAATTTTTTTGGGGAATTTTTAATTTTTTTCCACAGTGGTTGTTCTGCATATTGTGATATCACCTGTTTACTGTGACCTTAGTGCATATATGCACGGCCGGGTATAGGCATTCTATTATCGTGGGGGAAGGATGAAAGGAGGGCCCCCTTCCAGGGTGCCATGTACTTGTAATTTATTTTTCTCTTAATTTCGGTTTAGGGCCCCCTCGAGTGTTTTTTTCCGTGATTTTTCCCCAATACTTTCTTGTCTAAACCATTTACATACATCCGGTTGAGCAGTGTATGGAGGAAAGTAATTTAAGTTTAGTTTCCTTTCACATTTGTACATTATTAAAGGTTGCAATTGGTTTAATTTATGCAAGAAGGTGCCATAAAACTGGCCTAATTTTAGGTTGGCTTGCCATGGGTTCGAGCCCTCCGTTCGATGAGTTTACAATCGGAGCATTACGATTTCGTGAAACATTCTGGCAAGTTACCAAAATATTGTCCAAGTAACGGCATTATTATCACTGAAAAGTTGTTTATAAAGCGTCTGTGTGAAGGGACTCAGCTGACAGCTGACAGCACTTGTCTCTTTGTGTGTGGAAAAAGACACGTACAGTTCTGGACATTTATTTAGAAACGTTTCCTGCCACGACTGGCTTTCTTCAGTCCTTCATGTACCTGTTGTATGTGGTTGCTTGGCCGTGACTCGGCTCCTGGTTCTCTACTTGCTGCTTGTCAGATTCGGTTCTTCCTCAGACTTGTGGGTTCTGTCTTATCTGTCCTTAAATCTATGTACCGGTATGGATCCTGTCTCACTACGTGGTCGACAAGGTCATTCCACTTCGAGGCTGAAGAAGTACTTCCTGACATTCCTGTGACTTGTACGGTTTTTTGTGTTCCAACTATGCCCCACTGTACCTGTTTCTCACCTTCAAACCCTATTTATACACTTTATATGTTGTTACTATGTCTCTCCCAGTGTGTCCGCCATTATGTGATACATGTTTGGGTGTCCCGCAGCAGCTCGGTTGCTAGCGCACTCGGCTAACACATTGAGGTCATGTCTGATCCTGTAGCATAGAAACATCAGGGCGTGTTTCCTCTTAGGACACCTGCTGTCCATGTTCACCTAGCAGTAAACAGGTAACGGGTCACGAAAATCGTAATGACACGATTGAAGCCCAGTTCATACCACGGGCGGGGGATAGATCAGACCGATACGCTAGCCACTGCGCGGGCGCGCGTCGTTCTGAGCCGCGACTCTGATCGCGGGCTCTATCCACGCCCGTGGTATGGTTAGGTGCCTGGTGTTCAGTCGACTGGTACGGGTTGCATCCTGGAACAAAATTAACCTAATTTGCCCGAAATGCTCTCCATAACCAGGATTTTCTATATATTATGTCACTGATGTCAACTATGGTCTGCATGGGTTGTGTCATGTACTTGTAGAAATTATTATTGTTATTAATATTATTATGACTATTACCTTCCTCAAGAGACGTATATGTATTCACCTGTTGGTGTTTGTAGCTGTCGAGTCTCTGCTCTGGTCCAGCCTAACTTGCCGCTTGCATGATTTACTCCTTCCAAGCCTCATGGCTCATGTCATACCTATTCTTAAAACTGTGTTTGGAGCCTGCCTCCACTGTTTTATCTAGATAATTTTCTCCAGACAACCCCAAAGCCAAGAAATACTTCCTAGCATCGCCGTGTGATTAATCTGTGCCTTAATTTCTAACTGTGCCCCTCATGAACATGATCCCCGCCTCTCTAATAGTCTATTCCTGGCGACTCTAATGAGTATTCCCGGTATTTGTATGTTGTTACCAAACACCTGTCATTGGTAAAGCTCAGTGTGTACTCATCTATAGTATTCACTCATATGTGTTGCAGGGTCGATTCTCGGCTCTTGTGTGTGTGTGTGTGTGTGTGTGTGTGTGTATGCATGCACGTGTAGGTATAACCGATTTTTGTTTGCCGAAGGAGGGTGGTTGAGTCCTGCTCCTGGTCATGCCTCTTCATCTTCCTATAGCTGACATTATTTATTTCCTATTTGGTGATCCCCTGTCATATCAACGTCTCACACTGAAAGTGTATGGAACTTTCTCCCATCAGCCTCATCTAAGTTCTATCACTTACCTGGCACCTTGCAAGGTTGCCGGCACGGTAGACACCCTAGCGTGTCTTTGTGCGTACATGTGCGTTCACGAGTGCACATGTGTCTACAGAGTGCACATGTGCGGGCGTGTACGGTAAAGAATAAATTAGAGACTGGCAGTGAGGGTAAATAAAGAGGAATAATGATTCTAAGCTGTAAATGAAGGGGTGAGCTACGGTGAGCTGAGCTCCGGTGAGCCGAGCTCCGGTGAGCCGAGCTCCGGTGAGCCGAGCTCCGGTGAGCCGAGTCTCCGGTGAGCCGAGCTCTGCGGAGCCGAGCTTCCAGAGCCGAGCTCCGGGTGAGCCGAGCCTGCGAGCCGAGCCTCCGGTGAGCCGAGCCTGGTGAGCTTGAGCTCCGGTGAGCCGAGCTCCTGGCAGCCAGAGCCCGCCGGCGGTTTGAGCCTGGCGAGCTTGAGGCTGGGTGAGCCTTGAGAGCCCGGTGGAGCCTGAGGCTCCGTGGTTTTTCCAGCTCGGCATTAGCCCGCAGCTTGTCAAAGAGTTTGAGCCCGCTGAGCAGAGCCCGGTGGAGTTTGAGCCCGGCAGTGAGTCGCGTTTTTTGAGTCCCATTTAACAAACTGAGTGGACCTGACCACCTGGCTCCTTTGAATGAGGCTCAGCAACAATGACTTGGCTTGAAATCGTAACGATACGATTGCCAGGGGCGCCTGGTTCTGAAGTTTCAGAGCTCTGACCCGCGGTTCCTGGTCCGCCCAGGTGGCGGATATCAAATAAGTTTCACTATATCCTTGCACTCTGATGTGAACACCGGAGGGCGAAACGTCAACAAATAAAGATACCCAGATGTCGCACTATGTGAAATCTCTTATCGCTTTGTGGGTATTGTACGCCATCCAGGTGCAAGGCGAGGCAGGTCAAGCGCTCAACAAGGGCATCGCCTGGATTAAGGCATCTGTATCAATTATCTAACCTACATCATTTGGTTCTGGGTGCTGAATGGGGGGAGCTGTGGCAGGGAGAGGGGGAAAGGGAGGGAGGGAGAAGAGGGGGGAAAGGGGAGGGAGGGCGGGAAGGGTAAGGAGGGAGTGGCGGGAGGGGAGTGAAGGGGGGGAGTGGCAGGGAGAGGGGAAGGGGGGGAGTGGCGGGGGGGGTGAAGGGGGGAGGGCAGAAGGGAAAGGAGGAGTGGCACGGACAGGAGTGAAGGGGGGTTGGGCAGGAAGAGGGCGGAGGGATAGTGGAAAGGGAAAGGGGAGTAAAGGGAGATAGTGACAGGGATGTGACAGGGGGTGCAGGGAGATAGTGACAGGGAGATAGTGACAGGGAGATAGTGACGGGGAGATAGTGACAGAGATAGTGACAGGAGAAGTGACAGGGAGATAGCCAGGGGGATAGTGCAGGAGATAGTGACAGGGGTGACGGGGAGATAGTGACGGGAGATAGTGACAGGAATAGTGACAGGGAGAGGGTGACAGGAGATAGTGACAGGAGATAGTGACGGGGAGATAGTGACAGGGAGTGTGACAGGGAGATGTGCAGGGAGATGTGACAGGAGATAGTGACAGGGAGATAGTGACAGGGAGATAGTGACAGGGAGATGGGTGACAGGGAGATAGTGACACAAGGGGAGATAGTGACGGGGAGATAGTGACGGGGAGATAGTGACAGGGAGATAGTGACAGGGAAATAGGACAGGGAAATAGTGACAGGGAAATAGTGACAGGGAAATAGTGACAGGGAAATAGTGACAGGAAATAGTGACAGGGAAATAGTGACAGGGAAATAGTGACAGGGAAATAGTGACAGGAAATAGTGACAGGGAAATAGTGACAGGAAATAGTGACAGGGAAATAGTGACAGGAAATAGTGACGGGGAAATAGTGACAGGGAGAGGAGTGCAGGAAGGAAGATAGAGACAGGGAGAGAGTGAAAGGAGAGGATATAGTGACGGAAAGAGTAAAGGAGGGAGATAGTGGTAGGTAGAGGAGAGGAGGGAGGTAAAAAGGGAGAGGTAGAAAGTAATACAGGACGGAGAGGACAGAGGAAAGAGAGAGAGAGAGAACTAAAGAGGGAGGAAAAGGCAGAACTAAAGAAAGAAAGAACGAGGTGAGAGAGAGGAAGAAGAGAGAGAGAAAGAGAAGAGGAGAAGGAGCAGAGAGAAGAGAGAGAGAGAGAGAGAGAGAGAGAGAGATAGAAGAGGATTACAAGAGGAAAGAGGAAGGGGATGAAGGAAAGACAGAGGGAAGGGAGAGAGAGAGAAAAAGAGGAAAAGCAAAAAATACACGATTTAACAGATCCCAAAGACACGAAGAGGGAAGGGAAGACTGAGAGAGGAATTGAATTATAGGATGGATGGAAGGATGGATGAATGGCAGGATGGATGGCAGGATTGACTGTCTGGGTCTCCGCATTAAATTTATAGATGCAAATGGAATGAAAACATCTCTTGTATTAATGAGATTAAATTCTCGAGTACTGTGTGTGCGCGCGAGCAAGCGCGCCTTCGCGTCAGGTTGAAGAGACATCCCTATGACTTATGGCCCTCGTGTACGTGTTCCCCGCCTCTCAGATACCCAGTCCCTTGCACCCTATCAGTTCCTGCATTTTGTATGTTCTTATCATGTCTCCGCTGCTCCTTCGGTCCTGTAATGTCATCAGTTTAGCTCCATTAGTCTCAAGGTGCCTTTCAGGGCTTGGACCAATGGCTAGATGATTCCCGTCGGACCGAAACATCGTCACGAGTTTCGATCTCCCGCGTCCGGGTTATTGGTGCGTGCGTAGGTGATGCGTCGGTTTTCTCTTCCGACGCGTCTTTAACGTACAGCGAAATAATATCGGTTCGTGTGGCCTTCGTAGTGCGCAGTGTCTGTCAAATGCGTGGTACTGATCATCCAACAACTGCGCAGTTCTGGGCAGTGCACCGGCCGCAGTTCTCGACAGTGCACCGGCTGCGCAGTTTCTGGGACAGTCACCGGCTGCGCAGTTCTCGACAGTGCACCGGCTGCGCAGTTCTTGACAGTGCACTGGCTGCGCAATTCTCGACAGTGACACGGCTGCGCAGTTCTTGACAGTGCACCGGCTGCGCGGTTCTCGGCAGTGCACCGGCTGCGCAGTTCTCGGACAGTGCACCGGCTGCGCAGTTCTCGACAGTGCACCGGCTGCGCAGTTCTCGACAGTGCACCGGCTGCGCATTCTCGACAGTGCACCGGCTGCAGTTCTCGACAGTGCACCGGCTGCGCAGTTCTCGACAGTGCACCGGCTGCGCAGTTCTTGACAGTGCACCGACTGCGCAGATTTTGACGGTGCACCGGCTGCGCAGTTCTGGACAGTGCACCGGCTGCAGTTCTCGACAGTGCACCGGCTGCGCAGTTCTGGGCAGTGCACCGGCTGCGCAGTTCTGGCAGTGCACCGGCTGCGCAGTTCTGGACAGTGCACCGGCTGCGCAGTTCTGGGCAGTGCACCGGCTGCGCAGTTCTGGACAGTGCACCGGCTGCGCAGTTCTGGGCAGTGCACCGGCTGCGCAGTTCTGGTCACCCTTTCAGACAAGATGGCGTGTTAA
The DNA here is from genome assembly GCA_009830355.1 of Cherax destructor. NCBI lineage: Eukaryota > Metazoa > Arthropoda > Malacostraca > Decapoda > Parastacidae > Cherax > Cherax destructor. The sequence continues at coordinate 6,259 of WNWK01026000.1, forward strand.
GAATACATTACGTTGATTGCGCCACAGTTCCCGGCCCTCGCTAGTGTACGTGCGCACTTTCTCACGAACATACGCAGCTCTCTCTCTCTCTCTCTCTCTCTCTCTCTCTCTCTCTCTCTCTCTCTCTCTCTCTCTCTCTCTCTCTTGAGAGTCGCCTCAGTATTACTGAATACAGAATATTAATTTGACAACCTTGGTCCAGCGGGACATAAGCGATTGTTCCAGTATTACATAGTGATTGGTCCAGTGGTACATAACAGTGATTGGTCCAGTGGTACATAACATAGTGATTGGTCCAGTGGTACATAAGTGATTGGTCCAGTCGTGCATAACATAGTGATTGGTCCAGTCGTACATAACATAGTGATTGGTCCAGCGGTACATAAAAGTGAATGGTCCAGCGGTACATAACATAGTGATTGGTCCAGCGGTACATAAGTGATTGGTCCAGTGGTACATAACATAGCGACTGGTCCAGTGGTACATAGCATAGTGATTGGTCCAGCGGTACATAGTGAATGGTGCAGCGGTACATAATAGTGATTGGCCCAGGGGTACATAACAGAGTAGTGATTGGTCCAGGGGTACATGCGTGTGCAACACGAAACATTCGTGTTCAATACAAAACATAGGTATGCAACACTAATATGCAGCACAGAAGTGTGTGTATGCAACAAAAAAAATTCGTGTGCAACACCAAACGAAAAATGGGGATAATAGGGAAGAAGAGAAGAGGCTTAGCGAGGATAGAGGTAACGAAGAGTGAGAACTGAGAGAGGCAGCGGCCAGCCGGGAATGTTGGTCGATTTGCATAGCCGCCTTTAATTATGCAACGGTCTGCAACAAGCATCTCCCCTTTATGTTGATTGCATGGGCGGTCCTGGGAGGGAAGGAGGGATGGGTAGGTTAAAAAAAAAGATGGGAGGAAGATAAGGGGAGAATGAAGATGGAAGGAATAGGGGGAAGTGACTTGCTGATAGGTAATGGGGAGAGAGAGAGAGAGAGAGAGAGAGGAAATGAGACGGTAGGAGATAGTGAAGAAGAGAAGAGGAAATGACGGAATGAGACAGTAAGAGAGGTAGTGAAGAAAAGAAAGAAGAGAGGAAGAGGAATGAACGAGATGAGAAAAGGACGAAAGAGATAAGAAAAGGATGAAGAGTAAGAAAATAAGGAATAGGAGGAGGAGAATTAAGAGGACGTTAACGACGATAAGACGAGGAAAAACAAGGAATAAGAGGAAGAGAACAAAATTACATTTAAGAAGGGAGAAGAAGAGAACCCAGAAGAGTAAGAGAAATAAAATGATGAATGTAGAAGAGATCTAGTCACCGTGAAGGACCGGCCGCGGGGGCGTTGACCCCCCCGCACACCCTCCACTTGTTATTTTGGGAATCTTTATTGAGGAAACGTTTCGCCAGCCAGTGGCGAAACGTTTCCTCAATGTGTTCAGTCCATCAATCTCGAGAATAGATAGACTGAACATATTGACTCCAGGATGAGGGACTGATTGCCTTATTCTCCTTATCTTTCACTGATCTTCTCTGTCTTGGACTGACGAAGCCAATGGCTGGCGAAACGTTTCCTCAATAAAGATTTCCAAAATGTTGCACAAATGTCTCGGTTTTGTAAGCCGTTATCACACCGGTATATTTCAAGTATACTCCAGGTAGATTACAGGTATACTTCGGGTAGACTCCAGGTAGATTCTAGGTGTACTCAAATTATGCTCCTGATTTATTCCAAGTATACTGATATACTCCAGGTATATTCCAGGTAGACTCCAGGTATATTCCAGGTAGACTCCAGGTATACACCAGGTAGACTCCAGGTATACACCAGGTAGACTCCAGGTATACACTAGGTAGACTCCAGGTATACACCAGGTAGACACCTCCCATCGTCCTCATTTTTCACCCAAAGAAGACAATTCTAAATGAAGACAAATTATAACTAATTATAACTAATTAGATCATTCTTGGTTATTTCTTAATGAAGTCTGTCAGTCACCCAGTAAATATAATTGACAATTAATTTCCACTAATTATGTGGAAGAGAAAATATATATGTAAATTCCGTCTCGCCTGACAGCCTAATTCACCGATTAGTTATAAAATAAATTTTAATTATTGAAAAACCTAGAAAGAAAAACGTTCGAAAAAAGGATCGTATTTTATTTTCCAGAACTGTATAATGAGAGACCCAGGTGAAGTGTATTGAGATACCTCTCTCTCTCTCTCTCTCTCTCTCTCTCTCTCTCTCTCTCTCTCTCTCTCTCTCTCTCTCGTGTCACTATTGACTACAGAAAAGTCAACACTCTTGTTGCCTTTTTTCTACCTAAAATTACAGACCATTTTAGATTTTGGTCCAATAACACAACTTTCTTCTTACAGACCCTCCGTCACTCTTACAGACCCTCCGTCACTCTTACAGACCCTCCGTCACTCTTACAGACCCTCCGTCACTCTTACAGACCCTCCGTCACTCTTACAGACCCTCCGTCACTCTTACAGACTCTCCGTCACTCTTACAGACCCTCCGTCACTCTTACAGACCCTCCGTCACTCTTACAGACCCTCCGTCACTCTTACAGACCCTCCGTCACTCTTACAGACCCTCCGTCACTCTTACAGACCCTCCGTCACTCTTACAGACCCTCCGTCACTCTTACAGACCCTCCGTCACTCTTACAGACCCTCCGTCACTCTTACAGACCCTCCGTCACTCTTACAGACCCTCCGTCAGCCTTACAGACCCTCCGTCACTCTTACAGACCCTCCGTCACTCTTACAAACTCTCCGTCACTCTTACAAACTCTTCATCACTCTTACAAACTCTCCGTCACTCTTACCCCGTCACTCTTATAGACCCTCCGTCACTCTTACACACACCGTCACTCTTACAGACCTTCCGTCACTCTTACAGACCCTCCGTCACTCTTACAAACTCTCCGTCACTCTTACAAACTCTCCGTCACTCTTACAAACTCTCCGTCACTCTTAGATCCTCTGACAGATTTTCAAGAACTGTATAATGTGGTGTCGATGAAGGTGAACCTGCGAGTGTCCCAAACAGCCGGGGTGTTCTCTGCCGAATAAGCAGAATTAACCTTTTTTTTTTTGGCATAAATCAGCGGAAATCAATCTGAACGTAACAAAAAATATATATATCATTTTTTTACGTAATTCTAAACAAATTTAAATTGACCTACGCTACACATAGCAGAATTTAGCTAAAAAATACGCTAGTTTAAGTTAAGTTAGGTTTCTAAGTTAGGTGAGGTTCCTAAGTTGGGTTAGATGAGGTTCCTAAGTTGGGTTAGATGAGGTTTCTAAGTTGGGTTAGATGAGGTTTCTAAGTTGGGTTAGATGAGGTTTCTAAGTTGGGTTAGATGAGGTTTCTAAGTTGGGTTAGATGAGGTTTCTAAGTTGGGTTAGATGAGGTTTCTAAGTGGGTTAGATGAGGTTTCTAAGTTGGGTTAGATGAGGTTTCTAAGTTGTTAGATGAGGTTTCTAAGTTGGGTTAGATGAGGTTTCTAAGTTGGGTTAGGATGAGGTTTCTAAGTTGGGTTAGATGAGGTTTCTAAGTTGGGTTAGATGAGGTTTCTAAGTTGGGTTAGATGAGGTTTCTAAGTTGGGTTAGATGAGGTTTCTAAGTTGGGTTAGATGAGGTTTCAGTTGGGTTAGATGAGGTTTCTAAGTTGGGTTAGATGAGGTTTCTAAGTTGGGTTAGATGAGGTTTCTAAGTTGGGTTAGATGAGGTTTCTAAGTTGGGTTAGATGAGGTTTCTAAGTTGGGTTAGATGAGGTTTCTAAGTTGGGTTAGATGAGGTTTCTAAGTTGGGTTAGATGAGGTTTCTAAGTTGGGTTAGATGAGGTTTCTAAGTTGGGTTAGATGAGGTTTCTAAGTTGTTAGATGAGGTTTCTGTTGTTAGATGAGGTTTCTAAGTTGGGTTAGATGAGGTTTCTAAGTTGGGTTAGATGAGGTTTCTAAGTTGGGTTAGATGAGGTTTCTAAGTTGGGTTAGATGAGGTTTCTAAGTTGGGTTAGATGAGGTTTCTAAGTTGGGTTAGATGAGGTTTCTAAGTTGGGTTAGATGAGGTTTCTAAGTTGGGTTAGATGAGGTGTTTCTAAGTTGGGTTAGATGAGGTTTCTAAGTTGGTTAGATGAGGTTTCTAAGTTGGGTTAGATGAGGTTTCTAAGTTGGGTTAGATGAGGTTTCTAAGTTGGGTTAGATGAGGTTTCTAAGTTGGGTTAGATGAGGTTTCTAAGTTGGGTTAGATGAGGTTTCTAAGTTGGGTTAGATGAGGTTTCTAAGTTGGGTTAGATGAGGTTTCTAAGTTGGGTTAGATGAGGTTTCTAAGTTGGGTTAGATGAGGTTTCTAAGTTGGGTTAGATGAGGTTTCTAAGTTGGGTTAGATGAGGTTTCTAAGTTGGGTTAGATGAGGTTTCTAAGTTGGTTAGATGAGGTTTCTAAGTTGGGTTAGATGAGGTTTCTAAGTTGGGTTAGATGAGGTTTCTAAGTTGGGTTAGATGAGGTTTCTAGTTGGGTTAGATGAGGTTTCTAGTTGGGTTAGATGAGGTTTCTAAGTTGGGTTAGATGAGGTTTCTAAGTTGGGTTAGATGAGGTTTCTAAGTTGGGTTAGATGAGGTTTCTAAGTTGGGTTAGATGAGGTTTCTAAGTTGGGTTAGATGAGGTTTCTAAGTTGGGTTAGATGAGGTTTCTAAGTTGGGTTAGATGAGGTTTCTAAGTTGGGTTAGATGAGGTTTCTAAGTTGGGTTAGATGAGGTTTCTAAGTTGGGTTAGATGAGGTTTCTAAGTTGGGTTAGATGAGGTTTCCTAAGTTGGGTTAGATGAGGTTCAAGTGGGTTAGAGGTTTCAAGTTGGGTAGATGAGGTTTCGTTGTTAGATGAGGTTTCTAGTGGGTTGATGAGGTTCTAAGTTGGGTTAGATGAGGTTTCTAAGTTGGGTTAGATGGGTTTCTAAGTTGGGTTAGATGAGGTTTCTAAGTTGGGTTGAGGATGAGGTTCTAAGTTGGGTAGATGAGGTTTCTAAGTTGGGTTAGATGAGGTTTTTAAGTTGGGTTAGATGAGGTTTCTAAGTTGGGTTAGATGAGGTTTCTAGTTGGGTTAGATGAGGTTTCAAGTTGGGTTAGATGAGGTTTCTAAGTTGGGTTAGATGAGGTTTCTAAGTTGGGTTAGATGAGGTTTCTAAGTTGGGTTGTGATGGAGTTCTAAGTTGGGTTAGATGAGGTTTCTAAGTTGGGTTAGATGAGGTTTCTAAGTTGGGTTAGATGAGGTTTCTAAGTTGGGTTAGATGAGGTTTCTAAGTTGGGTTAGATGAGGTTTCTAAGTTGGGTTAGATGAGGTTTCTAAGTTGGGTTAGATGAGGTTTCTAAGTTGGGTTAGATGAGGTTTCTAAGTTGGGTTAGATGAGGTTTCTAAGTTGGGTTAGATGAGGTTTCTAAGTTGGGTTAGATGAGGTTTCTAAGTTGGGTTAGATGAGGTTTCTAAGTTGGGTTAGATGAGGTTTCTAAGTTGCTAGGGTGAGGTTTCTAAGTTGGGTTAGATGAGGTTTCTAAGTTGGGTTAGATGAGGTTTCTAAGTTGGGTTAGATGGGGGTTTCTGTTGGGTTAGATGGAGGTTTCTAAGTTGGGTTAGGATGAGGTTTCTAAGTTGGGTTAGATGAGGTTTCTAAGTTGGGTTAGATGAGGTTTCTAAGTTGGCTAGATGAGGTTTCTAAGGGTTTGGGGTTTGATGAGGTTCTAAGTTGGGTTAGATGAGGTTTCTAAGTTGGGTTAGATGAGGTTTCTAAGTTGGGTTAGATGAGGTTTCTAAGTTGGGTTAGATGAGGTTTCTAAGTTGGGTTAAAGAGGTTTCTAAGTTGGGTTAGGGTGAGGTTTCCTAAGTTGGGTTAGATGAGGTTTCTAAGTTGGGTTAGATGAGGTTTCTAAGTTGGGTTAGATGAGGTTTCTAAGTTGGGTTAGATGAGGTTTCTGTTGGGTTAGATGAGGTTTCTAAGCTTAGATGAGGTTTCTAAGTTGGGTTAGATGAGGTTTCTGTTGGGTTAGATGAGGTTTCTGTTGGGTTAGATGAGGTTTCTAAGTTGGGTTAGATGAGGTTTCTAAGTTGGGTTAGATGAGGTTTCTAAGTTGGGTTAGATGAGGTTTCTAAGTTGGGTTAGATGAGGTTTCTAAGTTGGGTTAGATGAGGTTTCTGTTGGGTTAGATGAGGTTTCTAAGTTGGGTTAGATGAGGTTTCTAAGTTGGGGTTAGATGAGGTTTCTAAGTTGGGTTAGATGAGGTTTCTAAGTTGGTTAGATGAGGTTTCTAAGTTGGGTTAGATGAGGTTTCTAAGTTGGGTTAGATGAGGTTTCTAAGTTGGGTTAGATGAGGTTTCTAAGTTGGGAGATGAGGTTTCTAAGTTGGGTTAGATGAGGTTCTAAGTTGGGTTAGATGAGGTTTCTAAGTTGGGTTAGATGAGGTTTCTAGTTTGGTTAGATGAGGTTTCTAAGTTGGGTTAGATGAGGCTTCTAAGTTGGGTTAGATGAGGTTTCTAAGTTGGGTTAGATGAGGTTTCTAAGTTGGGTTAGATGAGGTTTCTAAGTTGGGTTAGATGAGGTTTCTAAGTTGGGTTAGATGAGGTTTCTAAGTTGGGTTAGATGAGGTTTCTAAGCTTGGGGTAGATGAGGTTTCTAAGTTGGATGAGGTTTCTAAGTTGGGTTAGATGAGGTTTCTAAGTTGGGTTAGGGTGAGGTTTCTAGTTGGGTTAGATGAGGTTTCTAAGTTGGGTTAGGATGAGGTTTCTAAGTTGGGTTAGATGAGGTTTCCCAAGTTGGGTTAGATGAGGTTTCTAAGTTGGGTTAGATGAGGTTTCTAAGTTGGGTTAGATGAGGTTTCTAAGTTGGGTTAGATGAGGTTTCTAAGTTGGGTTAGATGAGGTTTCTAAGTTGGGTTAGATGAGGTTTCTAAGTTGGGTTAGATGAGGTTTCTAAGTTGGGTTAGATGAGGTTTCTAAGTTGGGTTAGATGAGGTTCCTAAGTTGGGTTAGATGAGGTTCCTAAGTTGGGTTAGATGAGGTTCCTAAGTTAGATTAGACGAGGTTCCTAAGTTAGATTAGACGAGGTTCCTAAGTTAGATTTGGTCCAAAAATGAAATATGGGGGGAAGTTCGGCTTATTAGGCGCGACATTTATATATATAATGAGGTAAGGAAGGAGGCACAGAGAAGCAGGCATGAGCAGCATGGATCAAGAATTTCCCCTTATGTTTGCTGTGTTATCACCATTAGTGGATGGTGGGGAGAGAGCAAGGTGGGGAAAGAGCAGGGTGGGGAGGTGAGGAGGGGAGATGAGGTGGGGAGAAAGCAGGGTGTGGAGGTGAGGTGGGAAGAGAGCAGGGTGTGGAGGTGAGGTGGGAAGAGAGCAGGGTGGGGAGGTGAGGTGGGAGAGAGAGGGTGGGGAGGTGAGGTGGGAGAGAGAAGGGTGGGGAGGTGAGGTGGGGAGAGAGCAGGATGAGGAGGTGAGGTGGGGAGAGAGCAGGGTGGGAGGTGAGGGGAAGAGAGCAGGGTGTGGAGGTGAGTTGGGAAGAGAGCAGGGTGGGGAGGTGAGGTGGAGAGAGAGCAGGGTGGGGAGGTGAGGTGGGGAGAGAGAAGGGTGGGGGAGGTGAGGTGGGGAGAGAGCAGGATGAGGAGGTGAGGTGGGGAGAGAGCAGGGTGGGGAGGTGAGGTGGGGAGAGAGCAGAGTGGGGAGGTGAGGTGGGGAGATAGCAGGGTGGGGAGGTGAGATGGGGAGAGAGAAAGGTGGGGAGTTGTGGGGAGAGAACAGGGTGGGGAAGTGAGGTGGGAGAGAGCAGGGTAGGAGGTGTGGTGGGAAGAGAGCATGGTGGGGAGGTGTGGGAGAGAGCAGGGTGGGGAGGTGAGATGGGGAGAGAAAGGTGGGGAGGTGTGGTGGGGAGATAGCGGGGTTGGGAGGTGAGGTGGGGAGCAAGCGGGAAGGGAGGTGTGGTGGGAGAGAGCAGGGTGGGGGAGGTGAGGTGGGGAGAGAGCAGGGTGGGGATGTGAGGTGGGGAGGTGTGGTGGGGATATAGCAGGGTGGGGAGGTGTGATGGGAATGTTAGATGAGGCAGAGAGCTGGGTGGGGAGGTGAGGCAGGGCAGAGAGCAGGGCACAGAGAGCAGGGTGAGGGGCCCAGCAACAGGGTGAGGGACCCAACAACAGGGTGAGGGGCCCAGGAACAGGGTGAGGGGCCCGGCTTCAGGGTATCAGAGTTAACCTGAATCTACTGATCAATACGTATGTAAATAAAACACACGTGCAATACACAAGGATATTTATTGTGGAGACGTTTCGCTCACAATAGCGAAACGTCTCCCTGAATCTCCTTTACATATAATAACAATTATTATTACAATTATGACAATTATAATTACAATTATGACTATTATTATTACAATTATGACTATTATTACAATTATGACAATTATTATTACAATTATGACTAATATTATTACAATTATGACTATTATTATTACAATTATGACTATTATTACAATTATGACAATTATTATTACAATTATGACAATTATAATTACAATTATGACTATTATAATTACAATTATGACTATTATAATTACAATTATGACAATTATAATTACAATTATGACTATTATTACAATTATAATTACAATAATTGCAATTATTTCAAATATTAGTTTCACCGGAAAGCGCTAAATCCGTAGGGATCATCCAGAACATGTGAACTGGGAGGTAATTAGGGTCAGTCCATGGAACGGGTCGCTGACTGCTCGATGCCTAGGGGGAGAGGGGTATTGGGTATTTAGTTAGGTTCCTGAAAGAATTAGGCAGTAAGCTGCTCAGGGAATCTACGGACCCTAGAACGACAGCGATTGAACAACCTCGATTCTGGAAAAAGTTTATACTGATAGGCCTCTTGCTCTGGCTTCGAACCCTAAATCCCGATTCCCGTCTTCAGTTAAATAAAATAATATAAAATAAAATAAAAGTATAATTCGCCAATAAGACACATTTGAGGCAAAGAATTTTTAAGTGGAAAAGCCGCAGACCTGATGCAATATCTGTGTTGCATAATAATTGCACTCACCCTCTCTGCCCAACATGAAAAAAATTTCACACTACGTAATTCGTAAGGAGTCTGATGAACACACACTGCCAGGCGAAATAAGCTATTATTATGTATCATATACATGTGGAATGGGAGGGAATCAATCTAGAATTCTTCACCAGCATCAAAGGTACACGTCACTTGAAGGTTACGTGTGCAATGAAGAGAAGAGCTTGTGGGAAAGTCAGGCTGGAAAACATGGCTCTTCATTAAAAATGTGTAACTATAATATGACATAGGTTAGCAGTACATTGCTCATGTATCAGATTTTGATAAAAAATGGTTGATTTTAAGTATTTGATATATATATATATATATATATATATAATTGTCCTTTCTAAAAATTTCTCTTATACGTTTAAAGATATTTTTTTTATGTTAATGTAAAAATTAATACATTTTTAAAAAGAACCATAAAAAACTTACCTAACCTTCCTATAACAAGTGCAATTTAATATAGCCTAATCCAACTAAGTTTACAATAATTTAATAAACAAACACAATGAGATATATTTTTTCGTTAGGTTCCCAATGATTTTTTTGGGAAATTAGTTCAAACACAAATTTTAGCTTGCCTTATTCGGCAAGAAGGGCGTTGCTATTTAAGCCAATATCGCAAGTTTTACTTATTCGGCACGACACACATTGTTTCCTTGCGATTAGCATCAAGGTACGCCCCTTGAACGGTTGATGTAATCTTGCAGGTCTCGCAAGGTTACGTTAACCCTCGCGAGAACACAACTGAGTACATAGCGCCATCTCTTGAGCCCAGGTGAACACAATAGAGTAAACAACGCCATCTATTGAGCCCAGGTAAACACAACTGAGTACACAATGCCATCTCTTGAGCCCAGGTGAACACAATAGAGTAAACAACGCCATCTCTTGAGCCCAGGTAAACACAACTGAGTACACAACGCCATCTCTTGAGCCCAGGTAAACACTACGTACACAACGCCATCTCTTGAGCCCAGGTGAACACAATAGAGTACACAACGCCATCTCTTGAGCCCAGGTAAACACACTCCTCTTCCTCCTCTACAGTATTGACCTCTGTTAATATTCCAGTAACTTATGCAGAAAGTTGAGATGTTTTCCACCAACAGTGAAGAGATGAATCTCTTTCTGCGTCGATTTTTAAGTTGTTGAACTATCCAGAATGTGGTAATAGGCAAAAAATATACTATTATTTGACATTAATGGTAAGCTCCAAACACGTAAGGTCACTCAGCACTTGGGACGTTGAAGGGAAAAGGAGGGGGGGAAGGTAATCATAGAAGATAACTAGCTCCAATTCCTTGGATGAAGGACCCTCCATCGGCATCTGTACACTCTCCTCCCTCTAAAATAGACAGGCCAAATGTTTAGTAAAAGCCAACACTTGATAAAGAGTAATGAGCAGGGAGTAAAGATGAGATTAAAGAGAAGAAGAAGAGTAATAAAAAGACAGTTTGGCACTGAGAGCCAGAAGGCTGCATTTGCATACCTGCAATTAACTGTGGTGTCGACTGAGCTGGCACTGTCTCTGTGTGTTAGCTGTGAAATAGCTGTGGGCGATGCGGGAGAGAGAGAGAGAGAGATAGATAGAGATAGATAGATAGATAGATAGATAGATAGATAGATAGAGAGATAGATAGATAGAGAGAGATAGAGAGAGAGATAGAGAGAGAGATAGAGAGAGATAAGAGAGGAGAGTGAGGAGAGAGAGGAGGTGAGAGAGAGGAGAGTGAGAGAGAGAGAGAGATAGATAGAGATAGATAGATAGATAGATAGATAGATAGATAGATAGATAGATAGATAGATAGATAGAGATAGAGATAGAGATAGAATGGAATTAGGGAATATATGGTGTGTATGTGTGCGCGCGCGCTTGTCTGTGTACGTGTGTGTGTGTATGTGCGCGTGTGTGTGTGTACTAATTTATGTTACAGAAATATACACATCACATAATTTCTCCTGGTCATAGCACTTAAATGTTTTCAGTTTATTCCACTGAACCCAACTCTGAAAAGAACAAATTTCAAGCATCTCTTAAGCTTCAGTTTTCATCTCAGCTTATAACTGTTGACTCTTGTTATCCCTGTTGCAGCTTCTAAGAAGTCTTCTTTATTCTTTCACGTCCCTTTATAACCTTGTATATAGTTATCAAGAGAGTAGAACAGCACTAGTAGTGTAAGATGGTAACAGCTGAGTTAGTAAAGGTGGTTGAGGTCTATGTTGTCCTTCCAGTACCATCTCCTTACCTAACCCATCTCCTGTAAATTCCATACCATTATGGTATGATATATTTTTACCCACTTTGTGGGAAGTAGTGGAGTGAGGGGATAGAGCCTTCTGCTTTTCTAGCCTGGACTCGTACACCCAAACAATACACGATAGTCCGTAATCTAGGTAGAAGCAGATAGTTCTCAGCAGAGAACCTGTGTGTGGATCTCCAGGTCTTCTGCTATCTTTCTTATGTATTCCCATGTACTACCAAGCACTCTCATGTATTACCGTACTCTCATGTACTAGCATGTACTACTGTACTCTCACGTACTCCCACATGTACCATGTATTCTATGTACTACCAAGTACTCTAATGTACTCTCATGTCCCGCCATCTAGTCTCATGTACTACCATGTACTCCTATCATCCATCGTGGTCATCTTTAGTGTCTTCAGCCTTTTATTAAAACATTCCATTAAAACATGTTTTGGGTATGACTCGGCAAAGCTGCTACATATTTAAATTTTGAACCAACATATGTTGCAAACAGTTATTTTTTTATTTATTCATCCATATACTTGAAAAAAATATTTTATAGATTGTCATTATAGCATACGAGTTTCTCACAGTTTTGTTTAGTTGATCCTCCGGATATATATTTTTTTTAATGGTGACTCCCAGGTCTCTCTGATCATTTTCTTATTTTACTGCACAGGCTTTATTATTCACGTGACTTGATTTTGCTTTCTCCCGTTTTCCAAGGCCTCCGGGGGTGAACTACCCGGCGGCCCGGTACATGACCAGTGATCATTTGCTTAATTTGTCAAGGTGAGAGCTCCTCATGCAGGGGACTTCATATTGGCTGTTCCCAACTCCTCCCTAGGCACACGTCTCGACCCACAGACCATCCGCATTGGTGTTGCTCTTCGCCTTGGTGTTGCCCTTCGCCTTGCTGCCCCTATTCTCACCGAACACGTGTATTTGCAGGAGTGAGAGATTTATTGTAGAGATTTACTGTGATATTAGTCACAGAATATTTTTTTTTTGGCATTCACAAATATGTTCACGTAGACAGATGGAAGTGACTTTATCCTTGTGAGTATTCAGAAGTATTTTATTTGGTACAACTTCGTATCTATACCACCAACTGCAGGTACAATATGGTAGATAAATGACTCGGAAAGCCGACAAGTTGATTAATCACACACGTGTGCAACCTGGGTATCTTAACTGAGGGAATGTGTTGGACTGATGAAGCCACTGTGGGGCGAAACGTTTCCACTATATTGAAGTATCTTTTTTAATGAACATTCTAACACCTTTGACACCTTTGAATGAAGTCCATCCTCTCTTATTATAATATATTCATGGGGGAGCGCTATATCAGTAGGGGTCATGCAACGTCTGTGAATTGGGAGTTAATCAGTCTTGATCCAAGGCAGTGGAGGGTCAGTGTGCTTAAGAATGCTTTATCAGCTGACCACTTCTACAGAAGACCTTTAAAATATGTGGAGTGAGTGAGTGAGTGAGTGAGTGAGTGAGTGAGTGAGTGAGTGTGAGTGTGAGTGTGAGTGTGTGTGTGTGTGTGTGAGAGAGAGAGAGAGAGAGGAGGAGGAGAGAGTGAGGAGGAGAGAGAGGAGGAGGAGAGAGAGTGAGGAGGAGAGAGAGGAGGAGGAGAGAGAGTGAGGAGGAGAGAGAGTGAGGAGGAGAGAGAGTGAGGAGGAGAGAGAGTGAGGAGGAGAGAGAGTGAGGAGGAGAGAGAGTGAGGAGGAGAGAGAGTGAGGAGGAGAGAGAGTGAGGAGGAGAGAGAGTGAGAAGGAGAGAGTGAGAAGGAGAGAGAGAGTGAGAAGGAGAGAGAGTGAGGAGAGAGTGAGAAGGAGAGAGAGTGAGAAGGAGAGAGAGTGAGACTTAAGAAGAAAGATCGCAAGGAAACTCAATATAAAAGGAAAGAGGGAGAGAAAATAGCTGACAATAAGAAGAGGCGATCACAAGGAGATTCAAAGAAAGGGAGAGAAAAAACGGGGATGGAGATAGGAACAAAGGAAAGAGAGGTTTACCTTAACAAAGAGAACAGAAAGAGAACAACAAAAGCTGGGAGCTTACTGGGATTAGATCGAATTTACATCCATAAGTATTTACTATTTTGTTTTACATGGACCAAAACTGGTGTTTCCCCTTTATGGTGAGGATAGGAGGGTGGGAAGGGAGGGAGAGAAGGAGATGGAGAGAGACGTTAGTTTATCAAAAAAAAAAAATATGTTTCCGGCGATTGGATTCCATCCCTTGTGTACTCGAGTAATTGTAGTTGCAGGGCTCGATTCATAGCTCCTGGTCCTGTGTGTGTGTGTGTGTGTGTTTACTCGTCTATATGTACCCAACTATGTGTGGTTACCGGGGTCGATTCACAGTTCCCGGCCCCACATCTTTGCTGGTCTCTACTGTGTCCACTCTCCCTGCTCCAGGAGCTTTATCCTATATCTTCTTAAAGTGTGTGTGCGTGTGCGTGTGTGTGTGTGCGTGTGTGTGTGCGCGTGTGTGTGTGTGTGTGTGTGTGTGTGTGTGTGTGTGTGTGTGTGTGTCATGCATCTTAAATACAAAACAGAGTCGTAAGATATTACAGTGTTCACATTATCCTACTACTTGTGTAGTATGTAAATAAACAGCACTGACTACATGCAACACTGACTTTATGTTCACACACACACACACACACACACACACACACACACACACACACATATATATATATATATATAAATATATATATATATATATATATATATATTTATATAAACACTGATCTCTGGCCGAAGGAGACTCGAACCAACGAACCTTGCAACAAGGTTCGCAGTGTTTTACCGACCGTACCACACTGGACCAATACCTTGGCGTCCAGCTATGTATTTTACTGCTCGTATGCTTGTACACCAAACAGGGATGAGAATGAAATTAGCCTGAAAGCTCCCACACCTCCGTATGTCCTCGGACCAAGGTAAAACACCTAGCTCTGTGCTGTGTGCTTGCTTCTTGTAGGATTGGGTGGTCCTGTGGGTAAAGGCGTCATGTGGTTCTCCCTCACAATGACGGGCCAGTACAACATGGGTTCGAACCTGGCTAGCGCAGTGTTATTGATCAATACCACTCGTTCGTTGGTACAATAATATATATATATATATATATATATATATATATATATATATATATATATATATATATATATATATATATATATTTTAAGAGAGAAAGAGAGGGAGGGAGGATGAATGTGTCTCGCACAAATGTGCACTTAAGCACTAAGTTTCACACAAACATTTTCCTTTGAGCTAAACCAACTTCATTATTCTTTGGGTGAGAACGTTGACGAAAGAGAGAGGGGAAGAAGGAAGGAAGGAAGAGAGAGAGAGAGAGAGAGAGGGAGAGGGGGGTCTTTGGGGGGAACGCCAAAAGTTCCCCGACTTTCCTCCACGGATTGGAGAAGAAAGTGTTCAATCGATTGAGGAGTCAGTAGAGTGAAAGAGGAACAAGAGAGGAAAGTAGAACGGAAAGATGGAAAAGAAAATGACGAAGAATGAGTAGAAAGAGAAATGGAAAGAATGAATGAGAGTAAGAACAGGAAGTAGTAGTAGTAATAGTTGTAGAAAACAGAAAGGAGAACAGCAATTATGAGAAAGAAAAGAGAGAAAGTGAACAAGGTTCGTGAAGAGATTGAGGTAACAACAATAACAAAGAGGAAGTAAAAGGTGGATATGAGAGAAGAAAAGAAGAGAAAAGCTATAAGAGGTCGGTTGTGAGAATTCAGTGTGTCCTTACGACACACTGCCCCACCACACACTGCCCCACCACACACTGCCCCACCACACACTGCCCCACCACACATTGCCCCACCACACATTGCCCCACCACACATTGCCCCACCACACATTGCCGCACCACACATTGCCCCACCACACATTGCCCCACCACACACTGCCCCACCACACACTGCCCCACCACACACTGCCCCACCACACACTGCCCCACCACACACTGCCCCACCACACACTGCCCCACCACACACTGCCCCACCACACACTGCCCGCCACACACTGCCCCGCCACACACTGCCCCGCCACACACTGCCCTGCCACACACTGCCCCGCCACACACTGCCCCACCACACACTGTCCCACCACACACTGTCCCACCACACACTGTCCCACCACACACTGTCCCACCACACACTGTAACACTGTCGCACCACACACTGCCCCACCACACACTGCCCCCTACACACTGCCCCACTACACACTGCCCCACCACACACTGCCCCACCACACACTGCCCCGCCACACACTGCCCCGCCACACACTGCCCCGCCACACACTGCCCCGCCACACACTGCCCCACCACACACTGCCCCGCCACACACTGCCCCGCCACACACTGCCCCACCACACACTGCCCCACCACACACTGCCCCACCACACACTGCCCCACCACACACTGCCCCACTACACCTGCCCCACCACACACTGCCCCACCACACATTGCCCCACCACACATTGCCGCACCACACATTGCCGCACCACACATTGCCCCACTACACATTGCCCCACCACACACTGCCCCACCACACACTGCCCCACCACACACTGCCCCACCACACACTGCCCCACCACACACTGCCCCACCACACACTGCCCCACCACACACTGCCCCGCCACACACTGCCCCGCCACACACTGCCCCGCCACACACTGCCCCGCCACACACTGCCCCGCCACACACTGCCCCGCCACACACTCCCCCGCCACACACTGCCCCGCCACACACTGCCCCGCCACACACTGCCCCGCCACACACTGCCCCGCCACACACTGTCCCGCCACACACTGTCCCGCCACACACTGCCCCACCACACACTGTCCCACCACACACTGCCCCACCACACACTGTCCCACCACACACTGTCCCACCACACACTGTAACACTGTCGCACCACACACTGCCCCACCACACACTGCCCCACTACACACTGCCCCGCCACACACTGTAACACTGTCGCACCACACACTGCCCCATCACACACTGCAACACTTCCCCACCACATACTAACACTACTGCACCACACATTGTAACACTGCCGCACCACACACTGTAGCACTGCCCCGCCACACACTGTAACACAGCCCCACCACACACTGTAACACTGCTCCGCCACACACACACTGTAACACAGTGCCCCACCACTCACTGTAACACACTGCCCCACCACTCACTGTAACACACTGCCACACCACACACTACCCCATCACACACTGCAGCACACTACCTTATCACATTGTAACACTGCCCCACCACTCACTGTAACACACTGCCCCACCACTCACTGTTACACACTGCCACACCACACACTGCCCCATCACACACTGCAGCACACTACCTCATCACATTGTAACACACTGCCCCATCACACATTGTAACAATTCTCCACACACTGTAACACACTGCTACACATACTGTAAGACAAGAGGTCAACAGCAACCTGAACATACCGACAGCATCAGAGACAATAGGATCAGATAGCACTTCACAGTGAGTATTGAAAGAGGTTGTCTGGCGTCATGTTACTCCTTCAGGTTGTCTGGTGTCGCGCTACTCCTTCAGGTTGTCTGGCGTCACTCTACTTCTTCAGGTTGTCTGGTGTCACGCTACTCTAGGGTGTCTTCCATCACACTAGGTTGTCTGGCATCACTTTAGGCTGTCTGGCATCACACTACTGTAGGCTGTCTGGCATCACACTACTGTAGGCTGTCTGGCGTCACACTACTGTAGGCTGTCTGGCGTCACACTACTGTAGGCTGTCTGGCGTCACATTATTGTAGGCTGTCTGGCATCACACTACTGTAGGCTGTCTGGCATCACACTACTGTAGGCTGTCTGGCGTCACACTACTGAAGGCTATCTGGCGTCACGCTACTCCGTCAGATAATGTTAGATTATCTTCAGATTACCGTAGATAATCTAACAGACAGCTGGAAATTATATTAATAGAGTACAATAGCGACAAGCAGATGAATAGGACACGTATTTTTAATACCGAGATGTTCGCCTGGCCTGCACTGTAGGCTTCTTCAGTCGAAAATACAAGTGACTAAAATATTGAAGGTAGTTGAAGAAGGGGATATTTTGAGGTGTTCAGTCCTTCAGGAAACAGGACAAGTGTTTCCTGAAGCGGGTCTTAGTCAGCTGATCACTCACCGCTGGAGGTTTTGGTCATCTGACCAAGGACTTCCACTGGCTTACCGGTCCACCCCTTTAAAAATTGTGGCTATAATTACAACAAATTTTAATTCTTCAGTCTTGTTAGTAGTGGAGAGGTCTTCTTGAGGTGTTCAGTCCTTCAGTCTTGTTAGTAGTGGAGAGGTCTTCTTAAGGTGTTCAGTCCTTCAGTCTTGTTAGTAGTGGAGAGGTCATCTTGAGGTGTTCAGTCCTTCAGTCTTGTTAGTAGTGGACAGGTCATCTTGAGGTGTTCAATCCTTCAGTCTTGTTAGTAGTGGACAGGTCATCTTAAGGTGTTCAATCCTTCAGTCTTGTTAGTAGTGGACAGGTCATCTTAAGGTGTTCAATCCTTCAGTCTTGTTAGTAGTGGACAGGTCATCTTAAGGTGTTCAATCCTTCAGTCTTGTTAGTAGTGGACAGGTCATCTTAAGGTGTTCAATCCTTCAGTCTTGGTAGTAGTGGACAGGTCATCTTGAGGTGTTCAGTGTCACAGTTTTGTTAATTATTAAATTATATGATTAGATGACGGGGGATGTGTCAGTAACATTAAATATGGGCGGATTTCTTCTGCTTACTGTTAGAAGATCCGCCAGACACCCCCACCAGGAGGACGGGAGGAAGAGAAGGTACACAGCATTGAGGGGGGTAGTTACTTCGCAGGGGAGGGGGATGGGGTTGGGGGTAGGTAGGTAGGTTATGGTAGTCGAGGGTTTAAAAGCTTCACGGAGAGTCATGAAGCTGACACATAACGACTCTGTTCTATCCTCCTCCTAATTGCCAGCTGAAACTGCCACCCAAAAATTAAATTTGAAAGCTGTCCCCAGCATTTTATGGTTGCTGTAAAGCGCACCAGGGGAAAAATACGGGAAGAACACAGAGAATATATATTATATATATATTCTCCATGGGAAAGTGCTACAGAATTCTTCCTCTATAAGCCATGCGTGTCGTAAGAGGCGACTAAAATGCCGGGAGCAAGGGGCTAGTAACCCCTTCTGTATAAATTACTAAATTTAAAAATAAAAAAACTTTCGTTCTTTTTAGGTCACCCTGCCTCACTGGGATACGGCCAGTGTGTTTATATACATAAACACATATGCTTCCCTGTTAGATAGGAACGTGAAGGTATTGGAAAAATATAGTTTTCATTTATTGAATATATATTACGAAAGAGAGGTGATTTCATGCATTGAGCAGGGAGGAATAAGAAATGGTGGGAGTAAGGAAGAGCCAGAGATGTGTATGAAGAAAGTGTTTGAGGCAGACCGTAGAAGGAAAGAGGACAAGGAACACACAGCATGTGAGATTAAGACATGGTTATTACAGGTGAGGATATAGTTTTGGAGTGGTTGGTGTACTTTATACATGAATAAAAGAAGGTATCTAAGGACTGGCAGAAAGCATACAGAGTTCCATTCTATAAGGCAAAAGGGATAAAAAGTGTAAGAATTATACGAGATTATTTTTGTTGAGAAGTCAAGGTAAAGTGCATAATATAATTATTGAAAGAGTTGTGGGTAAGACTGAAAGTAAAATGGCAGAGGAGCAAAGGGGATTTAGGAAGAGTAGGGGAAGTGTACACAAGAGTTGACAGTGCAGCATGCAAGTGAACACTATGGACAAGGAGATATTTGTTCAATTTATGGATTTGGAAAAGACATATACAGAGTGGGTAGAGGAGCACTGTGCCAATCAATGAAAATCTATGGAATTATTGGTAAATTATTAAGAGCAGAAGAAAATATTTGAGAATTAGTCTCAGGTATGTTGGAGAGAAGAGGACTATTTTCCAGTAAAAGACGACCTTAGACACACATGTGTGATGTCACGATGGGTCTTTAATATAATTACTGATGGGGCTGTAAAAGAAGTATATAGATGTTAGGGTGTTGGGAGAGATGTCGCCTACAAACATGTAAGACACACCTGCAACAGTTAGGTATCTTTATTCCGAAACGTTTAGCCTACACAACAGACTTCTTCAGTCGAATACAGAAGAAGCAGCAGAAGCAATAGAGATATAAACACGATCAGTCCATCACCCTTGAATACTTAAGTTTAGAGGTGGTTAGTATCATAGCTGGAACATTATTCCAGACTATGGGATAAAGATACCTGTTACACATGTGTCTTACTTATCAACTTTTCGGTATTGCATAACATTATCATATTCGGCCTAAAAAGATAATGAATCTGATATAAAGGGGAAATTGTCGTACTTTTCGAAGATTCTGAAGAGAAGCTGGAAAGGTTAGTGGAAGAGGTTGAGAGGAAGTTAAAAGTGAACAAGAATGGATATCAGACTGAAGAGGGAAATATGGAGAAAGTGAATATATCCCAATATATGGCAGTCTCAGCAGATGGTTCTGTGAAAGGTGAGGTGAATCATGGGATAGACGATGGAAGGGGGTAGGGAAAAGGTAGATGGTATGTCAAGGCGTCTGTAGAAAGACAGAAAAATATCCATGGAGGTCAAAAAAAATGTACCAGAGTATATTGATACTAACACATTAAAGGGATGGGGGGAAAGGATCTTTATATATATATATATATATATATATATATATATATATATATATATATACACACACACACACACACACTACACACTGACGCACGCACACGCCTTCATATTGATTACATAACCGCCTCAACCTCTATAATTTAGAGAAAATGCACAGTGTCGGTGTAGCATCGTAAACATGAAATTATAGCCAAGGTTGCCCTAACCTGACCTTAATACTTTAAACCTTAATCAAATGTTGTGGTGTTTCAAGATTATTGTGTGTTTATGTTGCTCAACGATCGTACGAAGAGGAGGAGGAGGATCAAGATAAAAAGGAGGAAGAGGAGGTAGTAAAGAGGACTTCAAAGACTGGAAAAGAGGAGTGCATACGACGTGCAGACGTACACAGACAGACATCTAATGTTCAGATATACACAGACATACAGAGACCGATATAAGGACGAACGTACATAAAGGCATAAGGACAGATAGAGACAAACAGGTGCAAGGACGGTCAAAGGCAGAATTAAGGACAATGAGAGATACATAGGAGGCTATAGAGATAAGAATAAAGACGTAGGAGCGACCACAGAGGCAGACAGAGGGGAAAGAGACGAGCGTGAGGTGTGAGACAGGAATAAAGGCAGGTATAAATAAAGACAGGTGAGTAAAGAGAGACATAGAGAGGTACGAGGACAGGAACAAAGGGGAGAGACGAATGTGAGACGTGAAGATGAAACATTGAACATTGCTGTGTCGCAACCTTGTTCCAGAGATCCTGCTCGTATTTTGTCCTCAATATAAAATGTTATTCTCTGTGCCTTCCCTCCCTCCCTCCAGAGGGAGTTTGGGAAGGCTTCCTCCCTCTAGAGGGGGTTTGGGAAGGCTTCCTCCCTCTAGAGGGGGTTTGGGAAGGCTTCCTCCCTCCAGAGGGGGTTTGGGAAGGCTTCCTCCCTCCAGAGGGGGTTTGGGAAGGCTTCCTCCCTCCAGAGGGGGTTTGGGAAGGCTTCCTCCCTCCAGAGGGGGTTTGGGAAGGCTTCCTCCCTCCAGAAAGGGTTTGGGAAGGCTTCCTCCCTCCAGAGGGGGTTTGGGAAGGCTTCCTCCCTCCAGAGGGGGTTTGGGAAGGCTTCCTCCCTCCAGAGGGGGTTTGGGAAGGCTTCCTCCCTCCAGAGGGAGTTTGGGAAGGTCATTCCTTTAAGAGGGTGTTTGGGAGGGCTCCCTCCTCCCACAGGAAGTATGGGAGGGCTCCCTCCTCCCACAGGGAGTATGGGAGGGCTCCCTCCTCCCACAGGGAGTAATGGAGGACTCCCTCCTTCCACAGGGAGTATGGGAGGGCTCCCTCCTCCCACAGGGAGTAATGGAGGACTCCCTCCTTCCACAGGGAGAATGGGAGGGCTCCCTCCTATACTTTCAACACTATCCACTGTTAATGTAGCTCTAGTTAAGGCAGTAGTCCCACAAAATAAGTGTAGGCAGGAGTCTGGCTGCAGACTGTTTTTCACTTGGGGTAAAAATAACGTGACGTAAGTAAAAACACAT
>WNWK01026001.1:0-27908 GCA_009830355.1 Cherax destructor
AATATATATATATATATATATATATATATATATATATATATATATATATATATATATATATATATATATATATATATATATATATATATAAATATATACATATATATATTTTTATTTATTTTTTTTTATTTATTTTTTATTTCAGTGTATGCGAACAAAGGTTTATTTAAAAGGGGTTAAAGTATTATGAAGGTGGTTAAGGGTTACATTTTTTTATAGTCGACAAGCAAACCCCATTAACCAACCAACCATAGCGAATTTTTTTTTTTGTTTCGCTCTGTGAAGGAAGATGTCTTAATAAATGCCACGGTGTGGGCACCCCCCTGACCCATGATGATCAACCATAATAGAAACCCAGTTTAAAATTGGGAACTTGTGGGGGACTTAAATAAGGGAATTTGGGGGGGGATTAAAAAATAAGGGAACTTGTGGGGACTTAAAAAAGGGGGAACTTGGGGATTTAAAAAAGGGGGAATTTGGGGGGACTTAAAAAAGGGAATTTGGGGGGAGATTAAAAAAAAAAAAAGGGTGGGGGAAAACCATGGGGTGAGTATTACCGACTCACCTCCGGGGAAACCCCACCCGTTCTGTGAGTTTGTAACCGTCTTATTACGATTTCATGAGTTACCCCGGTTTTTGCTGGGAGGAAAAAAAATGCGAAGCTGGGGCATAACCCTTAATAATGTGGATGTCCATTTCAATCCTCTTATGTAAACCCATCCGTCAGGAACACTATGGGTGTATATTTTTAATATAACACGGAAACGCTAAACTGTAGGGGATTAACGCCAGGGGGGGGCTTGGTAAAAAAGTTTAATCCGGGTCCTTGGACGAAGAGCCCCCCAAGGGTGCCATAATTCAGAGAGGGGCCCCAAGTAATTTTTAAATTTTAAGTCTTTTTACTACCGGCCCGCTCTAAAGCAATTTTTTTTTTAGATGCAGTTACCTATCCGGCAGCAATGTATCCGGGGCAATGTACCGGGAAGTTTCGGAGCAATGTACCGGAGCAATGTACCCGGGCAATGTATCCGGCGCAATGTACCCGGGCAATGTACCCGGGCAATGTATTCGGGGCAATGTTCCCGGGCTTTTCCCGGAATGTATCCGGGCAATGTATCCGACAATGTATCCGGGCAATGTATCCGGGCAATGTACCCCGGAACAACGTATGCATCACAAGATCCAGCGGTCGTGGCGCATTAATGGTGTGTAGTGCCTGATTTTGGGGTGAATTGCTTCTCCTGGCACCGATCCTACACCCCTCCGGGACTCCTGGAACCCTTTTCCGCACTCCTGGAACCCTTCCTGGTACCCCCCTTTTCACCTCCTTGCACCCCTCCCACTTCAGCCCCTCCTGATCCCCCTGGCCCCCCTTCCGGTACCCCCCCGGCACCCTCAACTCAACCTTTTACATCTGGAGAAACTGGGCCTTCTCCACAGTGTGAAGGCTGATCCTGGTCTCATAACACTTATATATATATATATATATATATATATATATATATATATATATATATATATATATATATATATATATATATATATATTTTGAGTGTTTTTTTTGCACTCACCTAATTGTGGTTGCAGGGGGGGTTCATACCCTGGCCCCGCCTCTTCACTGATCGCTACTAGGTCAACTCTCTCTTGCCCATGACCTTTATCCCCCCTCTTTTTAAACCCCTTTTTAGGATTCCCCCCATCATCACTCTCCGACTGTTCCACTTCCTGAAAACCTGTGATTGAAGAACTTCTTCCTAACATCCCTTGACTCATCTGAGTTTCAACTTCCAAGGCCCCTTGTTGCTGTGTCCCACTGGGGAACCTCCTGCCCCTATTCACCTTGAAAACCCTCTCAGTATTTCATATGTCTTATCATGCCCCCTATCCCTCCTGTTTATGTCGCCAGGTCGATTTCCCTTAACCCCCATCATAGGACATGTGTACTCACCAATTGTGGTTGAGGGGTCGAGACTCATCTCCGGCCCCCCCCCCGCTGTCCGCTACTGGGTCTCTGCCCCTGCTCCATGAGCTTTATCATACCTTGTCTTAAACTATGTATGGTTCCTGCCTCCACTATATCTTTTCTAGACTATTCCCCCTTCCCCACACTCTGGGAAGAAATGCTTCCAACATCCCCCTTTACTCATCTGGGGGTTCAGCTTCCAGTTTTTCCCTTGTTTTTTGTTCCCCTCTGGAAATCCTGTCACTGCTACCTTGTCAATTCCCGCAGTATTTTTTTGTCTTATATGTCTCCTCTGACCCTTCTTTCCTCCAGTGTTGTGTGTGTGTGTGTGTGTGTTTTTTTGAGTACACCCTGAAGATGGAGGGGGGGGTACGCAAATTAATTTTCGAACACCCCCCCCCCCCCTCAGCCCCCCCTCAAAATGTGACTAATTTTTTCCTTCAGGGAGGATGGGTTTTCCCCAAAAGCCAGAGACGACTGGGGAGAGGAGATAACCCCTCAGGGGGGAGAGCAAGGGACGGGAAAAAGAGGGAGATAAGGGGGGGAGAGCGAGAGAGAGAGGGAAAGGGAAGGAGAGAGAGAGAGAGAGAGAGAGAGAGAGAGAGAGAGAGAGAGAGAGAGAGAGAGAGAGAGAGAGAGAGAGAGAGAGAGGAGAGAGAGAGAGAAAAAAGAGAAAAAGGGGGAAATTAAAATAATCCATTTTTTTTTTAATTATCCATCCCCATTATCCAGACACAACTTGAATGTGTTTTGTTATGCCCCAAGGAAAGGGGGGGCCACCCCTGTTCCTTGGATCAAAACCCTTTTAAAAAAAAAAAAACCTCCAAGAAAATAAACCACACGCGGGCCCCCCGGGTTACCCTGGGGTTTTAACCCTCTGGACAAAAAAAAAAACCCCCTCATGGTAATACCTGGTCAGAAAATCGGAACCAGATAATCAGGTAATCTTTTATCCAAGCGAATGGAGGAGGTGGTTTCAACCCCTGATCAAGAACAGTTAAAAAACATCGGGCCCCCCCTTAAGTACGTTTGTTCAGGTACGGTACACAAAAATCGTTACTCAAATTATATACATAGTTTAAATATGTAAATATTACCTATGGATAACCCAAAAGAGTCGACAAAGTTATTTATTTCTATTGGGTCCTTGTTTATTTCATTTCCTTGTTTATTTCCATTGGGGTCCTTGTTTATTTCCTTGGGGTCCTTGTCTATTTTTATTGGGTCCTTGTTTATTTCATTGGGTCCTTGTTTATTTCCATTAGGCCCTTGTTTATTTCCATTTGGCCCTTTTGTTTATTTCCATTGGGTCCTTGTTTATTTCCATTGGGTCCTTGTTTATTTCCATTGGGGTCCTTGTTTATTTATATTGGAGTCCTTGTTTATTTTCATTGGAGTCCTTATTTCCATTGGAGTCCTTGCTTATTTCCATTGAGTCCTTGCATTTCCATTTAAGTCCTTACTTTTTCCCATTTGAGTCTTTGTTTATTTCCATTGGAGTCCTTGTTTATTTCCATTGGGTCCTTATTTCCATTGGATCCTTATTTCCATTGGAGTCCTTGCTTATTTCCATTGGAGTACTTGTTTATTTCCATTGGAGTCCTTGTTTATGATCCAAGGAATGGAGGGTGGTTTCTCCCCTGGATCAAGAACAGTTCAAAGGCATCAGGGCCCTCCTTAAGTACGTTTGTTCAGGTACAGGTACACATTAATACAGTTACTCAAAATCAACATAGTTTAACATATGTATGTAAATATTACCTATATAAAAAAAGAGTCAGAAAAAAATTACTTATTTCTATTTTCCTTGTTTATTTCCGGGTCCTTGTTTATTTCCATTGGTCCTTGTTTTTTCCATTGGGGTCCTTGTTTATTTCCATTGGAGTCCTTGTTTATTTTCATTGGAGTCCTTATTTCCATTGGAGTCCTTGCTTATTTCCATTGGAGTCCTTGCTTATTTCCATTGAGTCCTTGCTTATTTCCATTTAAGTCCTTACTTATTTCCATTTGAGTCCTTGTTTATTTCCATTGGGTCCTTGTTTATTTCATTGGAGTCCTTATTTCCAGGAGTCCTTGCTTATTTCCTTGGAGTCCTTGCTTATTTCCATTGGAGTCCTTGTTTATTTCCATTGGAGTCCTTGTTTTTTTCCCATTAGTCCTTGTTTTTTTCCCATTGGAGTCCTTGTTTATTTCATTGGAGTTCTTGCTTATTTCTATTGGAGTCCTTATTTATTTCCATTGGAGTTCTTCCTTATTTCTATTGGAGTCCTTATTTCCGTTGGAGTTTTTGCTTATTTCTATTGGAGTCCTTATTTCCATTGGAGTTCTTGTTATTTTTTTGAGTCCTTGTTTATTTCCATTTGAGCCCTTTTATTTCCATTTGAGACCTTGTTTATTTCATTTGAGTCCTTGTTTATTTCCATTTGAGTCCTTGTTTATTTCCATTGGAGTTCTTGCTTATTTCTATTGGAGTCCTTTTTATTTTCATTTGAGTCCTTGCTTATTTCCATTGGAGTCCTTTTTATTTCCATTGGGACCCTTTTTGTTTATTTCCATTGGGGTCTTTAAAGGGAGCGAGAACAGTGTTTTATTTAAGAAACCACATTATCCATGTACAACATACAAGGAAATAAAAGGTTTGTTAAGGTTTGTCAACACAGGACAAGTGTTTCCTAGCGGGTCTTACTCATGTGATGACCCACAACTGGGCGGTCGTCTGACCAGGCCTTCCACTGGCTTACCCCCCACGGTCCACCCTTTAAATATTATGGTTATGATTATAACCATTTTTTGATTACTAAAGAAATTAAAATTTTGAATTTGAATTTAATATTAACATTTTCAACCAGATTTAGCTGGCAATAATATACGTAATTGCTAAGTTATCCCTCTTTACTATTAGGTCATTTTCTGTTATTTTGAAAAGAAGAAAATGAATGTAGTAAATGTAAACTAAATTAAAATTTTAAAATGTTACACGTAAGTAAATTTAAATTTACAACATATATTTAAATTGAGAGAACTCATGTTATAAGCATTTAGTAGAGTCAACTTTGAATAATTGAATAAAAAAAATAATGACTATTACCTATACTGTCATAGATGAATAACAACTACTACAGATTCAGGAAGTTGTAGTCCATATAAATTTCAACTTAGTTAGATCAATATAATGTCAACTTAATAATGGTTGTAATTATAACCATTTTTAAAGGAGTGAAGGGTGCCAGTAGAGGTGGTCAGATGACCAAAAGCTCCACCTGTGGGTCTATTTGACTAAGACTTGTCCTATTTCCTGAAAATCTTTCCTAAATTTGAAATCATTAATAAGAACTAAATAGGTATCAGGGTGTTAGCCGACTGGTGTGGGTCGCATCCTGGGGACAAATGAACCTAATTTACCTGAAATGCTCTTTATAGGTCAGGTTAGGTAAGTTCGTCAGGAAACAAAACAAGTGTTTCCTGATGTCAGCTATGGTCTGTATTATCACTTAATAAAAAATCCACTTGATAACCCATATTCAGGATATATACACAGTAAGGGGTATGTCTCTTAGTGTATATATTGGAGAATTTAATATCTATTTAAGGTATTAAAGTATTCTGGACCGGTGGTAAGAGGTAACATGCAGCCCCTCTGAGTAGTAGATGGCTTTAAACCCAGGAGAGTGATTTCTTGTATACTGCATACATGATACTATGATCTGATCCTATCCTTTAAAGTCAGTATACATATATACATAATATTTTATTTTACCACTAGTATAACTCCTTTCATTATAACTACTTTTCACATAGTTTATTACTTACCTGTTTTAACTTTAAATATAAATAATTTATCCGGGATCCCAATGGAATTAAGTCACTTTACTTTTTTGTAGGTTTATCCTAGATAATCTACACATATGTTGTTATGTATGATAATCTATGTAATTATTTATGTGTTCCTGTATAAATAGGCTTACTTACTTCAATGGAAATAAGTCACTGTCTGATTTTTGGGTTATCCTATATTCCTACACATATGCTGCTATGCATGATATTCTATGTAATTTGTGTATACCTGAATAAACTTACTAACCATCTCCATATTTGAGTCCTGCCTGTTGTGTATGTGTGTGTGTGTGTGTGTGTGGATGCTGGTGAGGGAGGGACGGAGGCCTGGTGTTCGTCTGTTGTTGCCTTGTGTGAGAGTGTTGTATCAGGCTCCACCAACATGAGTGCTCCTAAGTAAGATATCCCATAATAATAATAATATGTATATATATTTTTTGTTACGCTTGTTTCGAAGTTACTAATTAACAAAGCTGATTGCATTTATTTTAGTCAGGAACAAGCGCAAAATCCGTAGGGATGACTTAGCACCTGGGAATGGGTGGCATTCAGGTTACATTTAAGGAAGGATAAGTCCAATTCCTTGGAGAAGAGCCCATCGCTTGCATTAAGACACCTTAAGGAAAAAGTAGACTTAAACATATTAACATCATCTTTAGTATTATCTGTCTGTATTAAACATAACAGTGATGTAATTTTTCATTTTGTGTATGCCAATTTATTTTGAGGTGCAATCGTAAAATAAGACAAGTTCCTATAACTTAATATTGTAATAAGTTGGTTATCTTGCTTATTAAAAGTCATCATCCAAGGTCGTTCGTGGCTGCCGGGCCTTAGTAACACCAAGACTGTCCTTTGAGGAGGGAGTGTTGATGCTGTTGATGGGCTTTGATTCACGGAATCAGAGCTCCCTTGGATCAGTCCTGATTGGCTCCCATTCCCAATGCGCTGCATAATACTTAACGGGGTTAGCGCTTGCCCATTAATATATATTACATTACACTATATGAATATTTACTGAAGGAACAGTAAACTGCATTGTTAGGAGAAAAAGGTAAATAAAAGCCTTGATAAAACCTTCCCCAAACGGAGGAGGTTCCTTGACGCCCTTGGGGGACTTGATCCCTGGAATTTGACCTGACCTCCTAACCTTGATCTTACTAGATTACCTCCCATTCCTCAGACGCTGTATTACCTCCCATTCCTCAGACGCTGTATTACCTCCCATTCTCAGACGCTGTATTACCTCCCATTCCTCAGACGCTGTATTACCTCCCATTCCTCAGACGCTGTATTACCTCCCATTCCTCAGACGCTGTATTACCTCCCATTCCTCAGACGCTTATTACCTCCCATTCCTCAGACGCTGTATTACCTCCCATTCCTCAGACGCTGTATTACCCTCCCATTCCTCAGACGCTGTATTACCTCCCATTCCTCAGACGCTGTATTACCTCCCATTCCTCAGACGCTGTATTACCTCCCATTCCTCAGACGCTGTATTACCTCCCATTCCTCAGACGCTGTATTACCTCCCATTCCTCAGACGCTGTATTACCTCCCATTCCTCAGACGCTGTATTACCTCCCATTCCTCAGACGCTGTATTACCTCCCATTCCCCCAGACGCTGTATTACCTCCCATTCCTCAGACGCTGTATTACCTCCCATTCCTCAGACGCTGTATTACCTCCCATTCCTCAGACGCTGTATTACCTCCCATTCCTCAGACGCTGTATTACCTCCCATTCCTCAGACGCTGTATTACCTCCCATTCCTCAGACGCTGTATTACCTCCCATTCCTCAGACGCTGTATTACCTCCCATTCCTCAGACGCTGTATTACCTCCCATTCCTCAGACGCTGTATTACCTCCCATTCCTCAGACGCTGTATTACCTCCCATTCCTCAGACGCTGTATTACCTCCCATTCCTCAGACGCTGTATTACCTCCCATTCCTCAGACGCTGTATTACCTCCCATTCCTCAGACGTTGTATTACCTCCACGGGGTTGGCAGTCCTCCTCCTCCCATGAATGTAATCATCTAAAATTTGGTAACAAAATTAGTACAGACTCACTGTGTGGCTTCCCTGATCCCACACTAAGAGGTCACAACACAACCTATCTAGTTACCAAACATCCGTTCCGCAGGATGCTATGAACATGCTGGTCATCTTCAGTCATAAAAATACAACATCTCTAATACAACCACTGGATCGGGGAGTTATTAAGTCATTCAAGTGTAACTACACAAAAAAAA
The DNA here is from genome assembly GCA_009830355.1 of Cherax destructor. Classification (NCBI taxonomy): domain Eukaryota; kingdom Metazoa; phylum Arthropoda; class Malacostraca; order Decapoda; family Parastacidae; genus Cherax; species Cherax destructor. Next base: position 8,059 of record WNWK01026001.1, read on the forward strand.
GTTATGAAAAAACTAGTTGCATTAATGGACTCTGACTCCAACCTGGCAGTACCAAGCTTCTGGAAAAAAATTAACATTGCAGATGCCATCAGCTATGCTAGAAGTGCATGGAATGAAGTGCTTAACTACTGTGCAACGCGTTCTTCGGTAGCACTTAAAATAGGGTTACCATACATGTGGGAAAGTGGAACGTGTTTGGTATTTAACCTTCACGAACCCTGTGTATATTTGTCACACGGTTAGCAAGTTTTGATTTAAGCTACTCATAATTTAAAACTTTTACAGTGCTTTTAGATAGTGAATTATGTGGAATTTAATCTAGGATGACCCAATAGGTGAGCTCCCCTTCCTTCGGGGTCTTGGAGTGGTGTGCTGACAGTCTCACTGGCTCGGATATGAGCATTTCTTAGAGGGTGTTCCGGGGGTCACCGCCCCCCGCAGTCCGGTCCATGACCAGGCCTCGCAGTGGCTCAGGTGCCTAATTTTAATACCCTGTTAGTCATCTTAATAAAATTTAAGTTTTCTTGAAGCCCAGAGTATGAACAATAAAAAGACTCCCAGTTAGCATAATTTAACTTCCTTAGCAGACCAGGCCGCGGGGGCGTTGACCCTCGAAACCCTCTCCAGGTATACCCCAGGTATACCTCCCGTTACACCTGCTTTTTGACAACATTCTCGTTAATTTGAGATTTCTCTCGCCCACAGCCGATCCTGTTTTCATACTACCGAAGTTCCTGCTCTTGGCGTGTCAGGATTGGTGAGTCTTTGTCTCTGCTCTTCCTTGTGATGCTTCAACAATCTGGTTAGTAAAGTCACAGGACTATGAACAAATCTTGTTGAGCTTGTATGTGATTACTCTCTCCTGTGGTTCGAACTACGACAGAGCTTTAGCATATGTCTACATCCACCACATAGCAACGTTTCGCTCTCCAGGAGCTTTGTCAAGCCGTAACGTTACCTTGACAAAGCTCCTGGAGAGCAAACTTCCACAGTAAAATGTCACATTAGTTGCACTTGTGTCCTTTTACCTAACATATTGTCGGTAATTCTACTTTTATTACCACAACCACCGTCGCCACCACCACCACCGCCTCCGCGGCGGCGGCGGCGGCGGTGGCGGTGTTCTATCTCATACTTCCCTTTTAATTATAACATACTGACGTTATATATGCAAAAGTATAAATAAATTGAAAAAAAAAAATCACAGAAATACAGCTATACGTGTTGTCCGGGCCCACTCCAGCAGTACCTAGGAGGATAAGATACCTCATACTATTTTGGGGGATACCTAACGTAATTGATGCTGGTACTGTAGTGGAAGTGGCTTTTTTGACTGCTGTTGTCTTTTAAAAGTCCGATATGAAGCTGCTGTTTGTGTGCCCCGAGTCCGTGTCATGTTTGCATTTCGTCTTGTACAGCTTTGGTCAGCGATGTGTGACCCTTGTGGGTTTAGCGTTTAGTTATGCTTTTAATGATAACAGCTTTGGTATCATAAAAAAAATAATTTGGCCTTACATGTGTTTGCATATCCTTTCAGCTCTGGCACACAAAGGAGTTGACTATGAAAATCGTCCAGTTCATCTCCTCAAACAAGAACAGGTAACAAAACTTGCTTCAGTTATTCACAAAACCAATAATCCTGAGGTAGTGATATGCACACTAATACAAAATAGTTTTTGAAATTAGATTCATTGATATATTCGTTTTTACTCGCTTTATCTGCTTTATTTTTTAGTTTATTGCTGACTGTTTAGCATTAATGAAGTAATATCTTCAGTCATCACTGTGGCCTTTTTCTGCTAAAGTTTTCTTTCACTCCAGTTATAACTGATAGTATTGACTTTTTGGAAGCTTTGTACTTTGCATAACAGGGAGTGTTAAATGTTATTATATTTTAAGGTGTAACTAATGGTAATGGTATTATAAGACTATAGTTTTTATATAAAATTGAAAGTTTTCTTTTAATTCTCAGTCTGAGGTTTGTCCATTTGTTTTGTTTTTTTAGATCTAGGTACTACTTGAGAAATAATAAAATGGTCATTTGCTAATGTAAGATTAATTACTTGGTAGGCCAGAACAAACATATTTTTAAATCTTCGTGATTGATTCTACAGGTGAAGAAAGGCATGGCAGCATCTATTACATAGAGGATGGAGCCTTGAGGACTTAAAAATGGTGTTATTACATGGCTTATTAAGCTGATATGGATAACTATTCTAGAAACTCATATACTCAAAGAAATGTTAAAGATTGCTCATATTGTACAGTATTAGAAAGTTATCATAATCATCATCGTATTCCATGTTATCCCATATTCATTGTGTATGAAAGTTTACTTGATGGAAAGACGAAATTATTGTAGAAAGACGGTGTTAGAGATGATCAGTGCCACCAAGTCCCATCAGGACAAGTGTATGAACGATGCTGTAAGGTGACGGACAGTGAGACAAAGTTTGCAGTGCTGTAAGGTGACAAACAGTGAGACACTAAGTTTGCAGTGACACCTTCATTACGTCGGTGTTGTTGTTGTTGTTGTTGTTGATTCGCCGGTACTCTCCCGGCCCAGGTCATTTCCAGATGGTGACCCGGCCTTAGCTCCTTGTCGTGGGAGTGTCTGAGACCTATGTCTTCCATGGGAGACTGTCCCCAGGCCTAGCCACGTTCCTCTCCCTCGTAGGGAGAAGCTAGGCTCCTTGTCTGCCATTTTCCACGCCCCAAGGGGGCCGTGGGAATGGCAGTCTTGAGAGCAGCAGATGGTAGCAAGCTCTGGCGCTGGCACCTACTCCGCCCTAGAAGGACTGGGCATTGTGTCTCTGTACGTCGGTGTCCTGGACGAAACATTGTAATAATGGTGCTACTGTAAACTTAGTGTTATTCTCACTTTCAGTCCCAGATGTAGCACCATAAAGCCTCAATATAACACAAAAACATCCACAGGAACGTGCCAGTTTCACAGACGATTTGAACGAATACCATATGACTTCCATAATGTTGCTCCTTAAGTCTCCTAACAAGCGGCGGCAGCAGCAGCAGCAGCAGCAGCTAGGCTATTTACTGCCTCTTACACTTCTCATGGGTTCATATTCAAAATCTCTTAACTTGTACAATCTTTTGGTTCTGCACAGGAATCTTTATCTTCCAAATTTAAATACTGTATTTGACAGTTCTGTCCTCAGATTATATTAATGGAAATACCCATATTTTACTAGTATATTTAGTATTTTAGAAGTGACGTACTGTCTTCATGCTTTCCTTAGGTGAGTGACGTGTATAAGAAGTTGAACCCCATGGGTCAGGTTCCTGCTCTCCTTATTGGTAGCCAAACCTTGACGCAATCAGTAAGTATTACAATAACAGTGTACACTGCTGACAAGAAGAGAAATTACACACGTGCAACACAGGCTGCTAGGCTGAGGGACTGACTACCTCAGCTTCTGTCTTTAGTATATCTGCGTGGAATTGATAAAGCCAATGGTTGGCTAAAAGTCTCCAAATAAAGATACCCAGGTGTTGCACATGTCTAATTACTCAGTCAGTCAGTATCAATAGTTTGACTTGATGATGGGGTAGAGATAATATGGAAACATTGAAAATATATAGGTAGATGCTGAAGTAAAGTGTTATGGAGATATGCACTTTAAGTGCAACAGTATTTCTGTTGCATTTAAGATGAATATCTCAGGAAGAGACTCATTCCCTACCATTTGCAGTAATTTTGTTTTTTCAGCTTAGCATCATGGAGTACCTGGAGGAGCCTACCCTCAGAAACCACTGCTACCGAAGGACTTACTTCTGAGAGCAAAGGTAAACTTTAATTGTGTATATTTTTGTCCCTTTGGAATGGCGTCCCTTGATGCCGGTGAGGAACTCTTGATTCACGGAACTGGACCTGTCCTTTGAGTCAAATTTGATTACCTGCCATTTCCTAGGCGTTATGTGACCTCCATGGGTTTACTGCTGCTTTCTAAATATAATGCTGTATTGTGTGTTCATGCTTGCATCTGTCTGTGTGGTTGGTTAAGGGGGTTTAAAGCTTATCGACTACATAATGCTCATTACAGTTGCACCTAATCTTTTCGCCACCATTCCTCTCAGCGTATATACACTGAGAGGAATGAATTTGTATTGTGAGATTTTGAAGGAAAGTAGAGGTTGCAGTTCTTCAGATAGGCTGTATATATGTTAATATGTATTAACCTGAGGATTAAAACAATAAATTATATTATAATACAGAAGATATTGCAGTACAGAATATTCTCTTAATTTAGAAAGATTCTTTTTTCCTTCTAAGGTGCGCGAGATATGTGAGGTAATAGGCTCAGGTATCCAGCCGCTACAGAACCTGTCAGTGCTACAGAAATTAGGTGACGAGAAGAAAATGGAATGGAGCAGCTTTTTTATCAAGAAAGGTTTCACTGGTGAGCATTATCCACTGTACCGTGTGGCTGTATCGTGTTGGTGTAGTCAGTGTTGATACAATAACTTAGGAAACCACGGTACTGGAGGGATTGAATCCGCGGTGAGTGAGTCGTAAAACTGCAGACTGACGCGTTAGCCACTGGGCCAGCTGGCTGGAGTTCTACGACTCGCCGCGGGTTCAATCTCCACCCGTACTGTGGTTTGTTTGCAATCGTGTCATTACGATATCTTGAGTCACAATAACTTGAGGTTCAGAAACGAAATGGAAACCTACTTATTTCGTATTGTAAATAATATTCAATACCGACAAGTTGCTGAACAAGATACGTGTTAGCACTAATTGTCTTCATTGACGAAAAGTATCGCCTGCGCTTCAGGCTTCATCACTTGAGTAAGAGGTGAAGTTCAATCTTTAATTCCAGTCGACTAATGCAGCTTGCGATGGAAGCGAAACGTTTTGTCAATAGATGCCTAGTGGTCGAAACGTCTTGCTCATCAGAACTACTTGTTACTTAGCTATGATTGTAATAATAATTTACCTCAAGAGGATAATTTATTTCTTGAAGAAAATCTTAGTGGATAATCTCATTGTTACTAACTCCTCCTGAGGGTAAGAACCCAGGGAGCTAGGACGACACTTACTACCTCCTGAGGGTAAGAACCCAGGAGTTAGGAGCGACACTGTTACTACCTCCTGAGGGTAAGAACCCAGGGAGTTAGGAGCGACACTGTTACTACCTCCTGAGGGTAAGAACCCAGGGAGTTAGGAGCGACACTGTTACTACCTCCTGAGGGTAAGAACCCAGGAGTTAGGAATGACACTGTTACTACCTCCTGAGGGTAAGAACCCAGGGAGTTAGGAACGACACTGTTACTACCTCCAGAGGGTAAGAACCCAGGAGTTAGGAGCGACACTGGACTATCTTCTTTTACAGAATCTTCATGAAGTTAGATCAACATTTTAATTTCAAATTATAGAGCCTAATTAATGTTTTATTTACCGTGACTTAACCAGTTTCTCACCACATCTACTCTACAGCCTTGGAACAGCTACTGACAGACTGTGCGGGAAAATATTCAGTAGGAGACGAGGTGACACTGGCTGACTGCTGCATTGTTCCACAGGTCTATAATGCCACCAGGTAAGGCTACTGGAATGAGATGACTTGTATGACAGATCTTGCTGTATGACTTACTGCTTTGTTCATGGTAAATTAAAGCATAATGAACTTTGTATTAACTTTCTCCTTCTACTGGAGTGTGGCCTTTGATCACATTACTTTTGTGGTGATTTATATTAGTAGAGAATTGGTGTATATATGTTCTATTTTATTTGAAGAAAATTTTTTCCTACGATATTTTAAAGTGTAATGGCTAACTTACATTGAAACACATTTTTAATCATGAAAATTGGTATTTTTATAAGGTTAAATTATTTTCACATCTTCATAAATCTATAAAAAGTAGTTATTGAAATATTCTTTTCTTTTTTTCATAATCATTAACAATGATGAATTTCCAGATTCAAGGTTGATATGGCACCTTTCCCCACCATCAAGCGGGTTCACGACGCTTTGGCTGAACTAGACCCATTTAAAGCGGCTCATCCCTCCAACCAGCCAGACTGTCCTGAAGAAATGAAATAACATGAAATTTAACAAATGGGGGAAAATAACTAGTCTTTAATAACATCTATTCAACATTGTTGTGCCATAATAGGTTATATGTAATGGGGGTTAATTATGATAATAGTCTGTAGCTTAGGTAAGTATAGTCAAGCACTGTCATTTTGTTTACTAGCATCTGTAATTTTTGCTCCCATTTGAGTCTGAGTTCTTCCACTATTTCCCACCCACAGCAGTGGAACAATGGCCGACTCTAAAAATACAGTCACTAGGAGAGTTTGGTTCACAGCCAGTGTAGATCCATTCATCTGTAATGGAGACAAGAATGTTTTTTTTAGTTTGATATCTTTATTATGCACCCCATACCCATCCTGTGGGCGGTAGTCAAAAGATTACAGAGGTACATAATGGGTCCAGGGACTGGACCTCAAAGTTTGATGGCTGAGCAAGTTACAAAGGTAATGAACTCAGATGGTCACAATCATGACAAGTTACAAAGGTATTTGCAGATTACAGAGGTATATATAGGGTCCAGAGACTGGGCCCCAAAGTTTTGATAGCTGAACAAGGTACAATGGTAATTAATTCACTAGTTACAAGGTAATGAATCATGTAAGTAAATTTACTTACGTCTGTACATGGTTGCACTCATGAACAAATTATAAAGCAATGAGCAATCTATTAGTCTACACCCAGCCACAACTGTAATGAGTTATTGGTGCAAATTTTAATTGTTGGGTCACACACACACACATATACATATACACATACACACGCATACATGTATATACATACACACATACACATACACACATGTACATACACACACACACACACACACACACACACGTGTCAATGCTTTATTTACAGGGAGCAAAGTCAGGGTATTTTTCCAGAATGGTCTGTAATATACCACTGTGGATAAAATACTTTGACATATCTTGAACATTTCTGAGTGAGTAGTCTCTGAATTCATTAATTTTATCGCACTCCAGTACATAATGACGCAGGGTGTGACAATAATCCAACTGGCAAAGTTTACATCTTGTTTGGTCTACATCTGGTGGTGGTGATTTAACCTGCCAAAGATACTTGTAACCCAGCCGGAGGCGAGGCGGTAGTGACATCCAAGAGTCTGCTTATTTTGTTGGATGCACCATAGACATGTGGCTCCTCCTGCATGATAGAATGATGATAGATGGACTGACTGGTGTCAAACTCCCTGAGTCTTAAGTCAATAAAATTCAGTTGAAGTTCTTTTCGTATTATTGTTCTCAAACTGCTAACTGACAAGCCAAGATTGTAATCTATCCCTCTTTGAAAGCATAAAACTTAGCCAATTTATCAGTTCTATCATGCATCTGAAGACCAATGTGAGATGGAATCCACAGCATGTGCACTCTGACTCTACTATCCAGAATCCTACCATACCTGTGCCTGGCTTCTGACACGAGCATGCTACAAGTTATACTTGATGAGTTGAGAGCATTTATGGATGACAGAGAATCAGTTACAATTAGAGAGTTAACCTTAGATACATGGACGCATTTGAGTGCAAGGAGTATGGCAAACAGTTCTGTCTGAAGGGTAGAGGCCCAGTTATTGATGCGTGCTCCAATTTCTTTAAGAGAGCCATCACTCTGTATGACAACAGCAGCACTACCAGCTGCACCAGTGGATTGGTGAACAGAACCATCAACGTAAATAATTTGTGAGAGAGTGTGCTGTTTGGCTAAATTATCAATACAGTTTAAGGCATCATGTTTGGCTTCAAGGCGAAGCTTTGGTTGTGATTTAAGAAGTAGTTTGGGGGGAAATGGAGGGATGGTAGTTTGGAATGGGGTAATATTCCATGGAGCGGAGAAGTGCCGCTGTTGCCTTACTTGCCACAGATCATGTATCTGATTCATGCGGAGGTCGGTTCCAGTTTTTTCGATCCATCTGGAGGGATGTTCACCAGTGCTGAGGAAAGTTTGGAGGGCTTCTGTGCATGGGTTTGAATGGGCTTGCCTGAGCATATTAACCCCAATTAGGATATTTCTTTCAGTAACACGATCTCTGATGCTTGGAATATCAAGTTCTTTCTGCATATTTAAAATTTTGGCAGTACGAGGGCATCCTAAAATGATCCTCATTGCTTCGTTCTGCAGTTTTTCCAACCCTCCAAGCTTCCAGTCAGACACAAGAGCAAGTAGTGGGGCAGCATAATCAACTAATGATCTAATATAAGCAAGATACATCATTTTCACAATTTTAACATTAGCACCATACCTGGGGTGAAACCCTGCCACAACTCTAAGTGCTAGACAAGAATGTCATGTGGACATTGCTGTTTTATCCCATTTATTCAGTCATTCCAATAATTCTACTTAGGTCTGCAATTTTGTATTTAGTGTTCACTTTTATGTTTGATACGGCACTTAAGAGGCTAATTGCTGTAATCAGTGTTGAGCCACAGGAACAGTGTACTTTAAGAGCACTATCTCCAATACTTATGCATTTCAAGTTTATGACCAGGGTCTGTTCAGGACTGTAACCTTCCACCTGGTCCATGCTAGTGTGTGGCTGGGCAAATAATGGAGACTGGTAACAAAAAACACGAGTGTAGCGGAATTAAAAAAAATATGAGAAGAAACTTATTATGGTATATTTAGTTGTGCATGACTGGTGTCTTCAGAAGTGGTGCATGACTGATGTCTTCAGCAGTGGTGCATGACTGGTGTCTTCACCAGTGGTGCATGACTGGTGTCTTCACCAGTGATGCATGACTGGTGTCTTCACCAGTGGTGCATGACTGGTGTCTTCAGAAGTGGTGCATGACTGGTGTCTTCAGCAGTGGTGCATGACTGGTGTCTTCAGCAGTGGTACATGACTGGTGTCTTCAGCAGTGGTACATGACTGGTGTCTTCAGCAGTGGTGCATGACTGGTGTCTTCAGCAGTGGTGCATGACTGGTGTCTTCAGCAGTGGTACATGACTGGTGTCTTCAGCAGTGGTGCATGACTGGTGTCTTCAGCAGTGGTACATGACTGGTGTCTTCAGCAGTGGTGCATGACTGGTGTCTTCAGCAGTGGTGCATGACTGGTGTCTTCAGCAGTGGTGCATGACTGGTGTCTTCAGCAGTGGTGCATGACTGGTGTCTTCAGCAGTGGTGCATGACTGGTGTCTTCAGCAGTGGTACATGACTGGTGTCTTCAGCAGTGGTGCATGACTGGTGTCTTCAGCAGTGGTGCATGACTGGTGTCTTCAGCAGTGGTGCATGACTGGTGTCTTCAGCAGTGGTGCATGACTGGTGTCTTCAGCAGTGGTGCATGACTGGTGTCTTCAGCAGTGGTGCATGACTGGTGTCTTCAGCAGTGGTGCATGACTGGTGTCTTCAGCAGTGGTGCATGACTGGTGTCTTCAGCAGTGGTGCATGACTGGTGTCTTCAGCAGTGGTGCATGACTGGTGTCTTCAGCAGTGGTGCATGACTGGTGTCTTCAGCAGTGGTGCATGACTGGTGTCTTCAGCAGTGGTGCATGACTGGTGTCTTCAGCAGTGGTGCATGACTGGTGTCTTCAGCAGTGGTGCATGACTGGTGTCTTCAGCAGTGGTGCATGACTGGTGTCTTCAGCAGTGGTGCATGACTGGTGTCTTCAGCAGTGGTGCATGACTGGTGTCTTCAGCAGTGGTGCATGACTGGTGTCTTCAGCAGTGGTGCATGACTGGTGTCTTCAGCAGTGGTGCATGACTGGTGTCTTCAGCAGTGGTGCATGACTGGTGTCTTCAGCAGTGGTGCATGACTGGTGTCTTCAGCAGTGGTGCATGACTGGTGTCTTCAGCAGTGGTGCATGACTGGTGTCTTCAGCAGTGGTGCATGACTGGTGTCTTCAGCAGTGGTGCATGACTGGTGTCTTCAGCAGTGGTGCATGACTGGTGTCTTCAGCAGTGGTGCATGACTGGTGTCTTCAGCAGTGGTGCATGACTGCTGATAATTCTGACATTCTATTGCCAGCACCAAAATATATTTCTGTTGATATTAAATTTGACTCTGTTTTGCTTGGACTGTATCTTACACAATCATTTTAACCAAAAAAGAAAATAATGAGGGTGTTGGGAGGACATGTATAAAGTGTACCTAGTTGAGTCGGGGATTCAAATCCATAGGCAAGATTATTTTCCTGAAAGAAATTACAGTTCATTGTTGTTACTTTAAATTTTGAGTTTATCACCGGTCACAATGGCAGGGGGGAAAAAGTTCCAGATAAAAGATAATTAGAAAATACAAATTTAGCATATTTGTACTCTATATTTCTTTTAACCTTGAAGAATTGGCTTGATTTAGTTCAGTTAAATATTTCATTTTTTATTATAAATAAATAAAATAGATCTTGCATAGTAAATGAAAATACGAACTGTATTTAGTGGAAGAGCCAGGATAGAGACCACTTTCAAGTGTCATGTTAATGGTATTAGCCACAAGCAGGTGAATAAGACGCATGTGTTACACTTACGAATGTTTTCTTTCCAGAATGTTTAGGCCGCGCAACAATCGCCTCTGTATTCGATTTAAGGGTTGTGTGAGCCTTGTGGGTTTAGTGCTTGGTGATGATTTTAATATAATACGTAATTCTGTTTAAGGTTGCTGCACAGGCGAATCTTTTCGGAAATGTGTAATACAATGTAGGACGTGAGCAGACTTTAATGATGAATAAGACGTATTGTATGTGAAACATTTTGGTATCTTTATTTGCGGAACGTTTCGCCTGCGCTGGAACCTTCTTCAGTCATGTAATAATATTGGTAGAATTACCGACAATATGTTAAGTAAAAGGACACAAATGCAACTAATGTGACATTTTATTGTGGCAACGTTTTCGGCTTGAGAAAGCTCCTGGAGAGCGAAACGTTGCCACAATAAAATGTCACATTAGTTGCATTTGTGTCCTTTTACTTCTTCAGTCATATGCAGAGGGAAGTGTTGCGCAGACGAAACTTTTCGGAAATAGATATCGAAGTGTTGCACGTGTTTCATTCTTTCAAGTGTCCACAAGTGGCACTTTACGTGTCAGACATCAGGGGCCAAGAGCTATGTCTCGACCCCTGCAACCACAAATAGGTGAGTACATGTGTAGTGAGGTCCTTATGCTATTCAAAGGAGGTTTTTTCACTATGAAGGATCCTTCGAGGGAGGTGCTTTGACATTAATGAGGGGCTCTTGATCGAAGAAATTGGACGCAACCTCTTTGAATCGAACCTGAGTGCCTCCCATTCCTACCCCCACCCTCCCCCAGTTCTGAATGACCCCTATAGGTTAAACGCTCCCCACCCATGACTAAAAATATAATCTGAAGTACTCTGTGTGATCCGTATGGGTTTGATAACCCCCCATGATGTATCGTGCATGTTAGTGTTCATGGGCCTAAGCTGCTGTATATTGGTATGGGTTACTCCAGTGGATTAAAGTAATGGGTGGCGGGGGGTCCGGGATACCACCCTGGCTACAGCGGTAACTAAAGAAGAGATAGCAGTGTGATTTTATAATTGATTTACAGGTTTAACTCTTTTTTGTGTGAACATAAACATAGAGGATAATACTAACACACTGCCATACTAGCAGAACCATCGTACCAGCGGCCCCTATTAGTACCAGAGGCAGTGTGTTGACCCATATCCGAGCCCACATCAGCAGAAGAGGCAGTGTTGTTCCATATCTCAGCCCCCATCACACTGGGTTGAACAGCAGCGACCTCACATACGTTGCTGTCACCCACCCTGGCTGGGTGTCCAGGCTACACTCTGTACTGTGCTCAAATATAAAATTTGATTGGTATCAATACCGGAGGATTAGTAACCCAGGACAACCCAAGAAAGAATAGTGGTGTATTTCCATTGAGGAAACTGAAGGCACATATCCAGAGAAAATGACAGTATTAGTTTTTTTTTAGCAGTATAAAGACTGTTGAGTACCTAATGTACCTAATGTATAAAAATTTGAAGCCCATCAAGAGGGTAGTTCTCAAGTTAAAGCCAGGATACTGCTGCGGTATTTGCATGCATAATGTTGGCAAACTGGCACCTGTACATCCATATTACAACGCAAAGTTTCCTCTAGGTAAGATACACCAACACTGAAACTTATAAGTCGATCACAAGATGCAAACCTTTGAGGGAAAAATTCCGACAATCCCTGAAGGTATCATCTTTAGGGGATACATAATTTTCGTTTTTTTTTTTTTGTGACTATAATAATTTTTGGTTGTGGTGCATCATACTTCTTGGTATAGATGAGGGTTGACTCATGGTCGGGCCGAGGCTGTGAATAGAACAGTAACGATTGGAAGAGACTCCCGACCACCTAGGAAAGGTCGGTCGACCGAAGCCGACACCAACACAGTGGTGGTGCAGGGTAGTCACTCACAGCTGTGTATACACCGAACGTTCACTCGAATCCGTATTTTATGGATTAAAGTATTGGATGTAAATGGTGTGGTGATGCCTTCAAGTTGTGTATAGTTCAGGGAATTTATTAAAGGAAACTTTTCGCCACAAGTGACTTCTTAAATAATAATTAGGACTGAAGTAGCCCCTCGTAACAAACCATACCACGGGTGGGGTTCGAACCCGCGGTCAGAGAGTCAAAACTCCAGACCGTCGCGTAAGCCACTGGGCCATGCTAGCGGGAGATTCATCTGTAAAAACTTGCATTTGTGGACACAGTAGTGCCTATGCTAACCTTCCTATGGTGTAGAAATATACCTAGTTGGATGAATCTTATTGAAGCTAGCTGGCCCAGTGGCTTACGCGACGGTCTGGAGTTTTGAGACTCTCTGACCGCGGGTTCGAACCCCCACCCGTCGTATGGTTTGTTTGCAATCGTGTCATTACGATTTCGTGAGTCACTCGTGACGTAACGTTACCTTCGAGAAATGTCCCGAACTGTACACAAGTCTTTTATTATAAATGGAATACAGTACTGACAATTTGATTAATATATTTATCTACGGATTATTGTATTCATTTCATTGTTCAGATGAATCGCCGCATTGATGACCCACGACAAGGAAGAGGTGGTGGCAGCCTCCATACATAGTTTTAAGAAAAAGTACGATAGAGCCAACAAGGCTAGGAGTAACTGATACTGGCAAGCGACAAGTTACGAGGCGGGGCCAGGAGCTAAGATTGGACCCCGGCAGCCACACCCAAGTAGATGTGGTTAGGTTGGATAACATTCAGCAGGGAGGTGGCAGTGTGGGTGAAACAACTGAACTAACAACTCTTCCCTTCCCCCTCTTTACTTCTCCCTATTTCTATTATCTTTTTTCTATTATCTTATTCCATTCTCTCTGATGAGACGATCAGCAGGTGTGTCGAGGAAGGCAACAGCAGTGTGTAACCTCAGGGAAGAGGATATTAAACTTCCCCCAATGTAGATCCACATCACAATATACCAGGAGTTCGAGATAGAATCTACACTAGTTTGTGGTTTCCAGGTCACACGCGCTCTGCTCTCCACGCTAACTTCAGTTAGCTATAAAATAACACGTTAAAATTTCTCCCTGTAATGTCAAACCACAAGTTAAACTCTAAACACGAAATGGGACACACAGCGGCTGGGAAATGTAATGTAATTCAGAGGTTCGAGGCAGTGGTCTTGAAGGATATAGCATAACGAAATCTAGTCTCACTCGCCTCACGAAATTGTAATAAGACGATTGTCAGCAGACAACGGAACAGATGGTGTTTTAGCACTCTCTTGTCAAGCGTTCAAACTGCACCCGTTCCTTGTTTCTAGTCTGTCACAGTACAACAAAGTTTACCCGTAGAAGCAGTGACACTAATGCAGTGTAACGAGAACTTTTATTGACAACGTTTCGCCCACGCAGTGAGCTTTTACAGAAAATTATCTCATTACCCCCGCACGTGTGTTGGCTTGCATAATGTCAGTATTTTATACCATTCCTCTGCAAGGCCTGCCAGGCAAGGTGGATAGCCTTTATACTAGAGAAGGGCTCTTGTTCCGAAAAATTGGAGTTATCTTGCCCTTGAATCCAACCTAATTTGCCATTCCACAGGCTCTCAAAGACCCCATGTACGTTTAGTGCTTTCTCGCACACACAGCTAAACACAATCATATACGAACAAAACCCTGTGGTTTAGCGTTTCTATTTGATTATTATAATAATAATAATACGAACAAAACAAAGCCTCATCAGTTAAGGTACAGCACAACCAACACTGTTTATTAAGGACATATTGCTTATAAATTATTTAATAACACGTCTTTCAGGTTCATTGTACGACAGTATTTCCCTCATCGCTGAAAGTCTTCCCTTGAATGTAGACTCACTCTCCTCTTTGGCTTGGTGTCCCGTAGTTCGATCGCTAACTCACTCAGCTCGCACGCTGAGGTCTGGGGATCGCTCCCCGGTACGGGTGGAAACTTTAGGATGTGTTTCCTTAACAAACCTGCTGCCCATGTTCACCTGTCAGTAAAATAGGTACCTGGGTGTTGACTGACTGGTGTGGGTCGCATCCTGGGGACAAAATTGACCTAATTTGCCCGAAATGCTCTGCATAACATAAGGCTTTCTATATAGGCATATGTCATTGATGTCAGCTAGGCCTGTATACCTTGTACATGTACGTGTAGAAATAAGATTATTATTATTAACAGAAACTAACCTATTGCACCAGCTTTAATTTATATTTTACTCTCGCACTCTCCCCATACCTCCACTAGCCCCCTACTCTCGCACTCTCTGGGACTGGTTGAAGTCCCTTGATTTGTATTCCCTGGAACGCAGGCGAGAAAGATACATCATAATATACATAATATAAAATCCTAGAGGGATTAGTAAAAAACTTGCACACGAAAATCACTCCCTACGAAAGCAAAAGACTCGGCAGGAGATGCAACATTCCCTCAATGAGAAGTAGGGGGCCACGAGTACGCTAAGAGACAACTCAATAAGTGTCAGGGGCCCAAGACTGTTCAACTGCCTCCCAGCATACATAAGGGGATTACAAATAGACCCCTGTCTTCAAGAAGGCACTGGACAGGTACCTAAAGTCAGTACCTGATCAGCCGGGCTGTGGTTCGTACGTCGGTTTACGTGCGGCCAGCAGTAACTGCCTGGTTGATCAGACCCTGATCCACCCGAGGCCTGGTCTCAGACCGGGCCGCGGGGGCGTTGACCCCCGAAACCCTCTCCAGGTATACCTCCACTAGCCCCCTACTCGCACTCTCCCCCTACCTCCACTAGCTCCCTACTCTCGCACTCTCCCCCTACCTCCACTAGCCACCTACTCTCACACTCTCCCCTACCTCCACTAGCCCCCTACTCGCACTCTCCCCCTTCATCCACTAGCCCCCAACTCTCACACTCTCCCCCTACCTCCACTAGCCACCTACTCTTACACTCTCCACCTACCTCCACTAGCCATCTACTCTCACACTCTCCCCCTACCTCCACTAGCCCCCTACTCTCGCACTCCATACCTCCACTAGCTCCCTACTCTCGCACTCCATACCTCCACTAGCCCCCTACTCTCGCACTCCATACCTCCACTAGCCCCCTACTCTCGCACTCCATACCTCCACTAGCCCCCTACTCTCGCACTCCATACCTCCACTAGCCCCCTACTCTCGCACTCCATACCTCCACTAGCCCCCTACTCTGCACTCCATACCTCCACTAGCCCCCTACTCTCGCACTCCATACCTCCACTAGCCCCCTACTCTCGCACTCCATACCTCCACTAGCCCCTACTCTCGCACTCCATACCTCCACTAGCCCCCTACTCTCGCACTCCATACCTCCACTAGCCCCTCTCACTCCTACCACTAGCCCCCTACCTCCCTCCATACCTACTAGCCCCCTACTCTCGCACTCCATACCTCCACTAGCCCCCTACTCTCGCCTCCATACCTCCACTAGCCCCTACTCTCGCACTCCATACCTCCACTAGCCCCCTACTCTCGCCTCCATACCTCCACTAGCCCCCTACTCTCCCTCCATACCTCCACTAGCCCCCTACTCTGCACTCCATACCTCCACTAGCCCCCTACTCTCGCACTCCATACCTCCACTACCCCCCTACGCTCGCACTCTCCCCTACCTCCACTAGCCCCTACTCTGCACTCTCCCCATACCTCCACTATCCCACTACTCTCGCTCCCTCCCCATACCTCCACTAGCCCCCTACTCTCGCACTCTCCCCATACCTCCACTATCCCCCTACTCTCGCACTCTCCCCATACCTCCACTAGCCCCCTACTCTCGCACTCTGCCCTTCCCTCACTCCTACTATTGCACATACCTCCCTGCAGTGCAACATAACTCTATCGGGTCTAGCGCTTAAATTGGTTATAATAATACGACAATATTTTAATGGTTTAATAGAAAGATTTGCTATTTTTGATTGCGACAATTTTTTTTTAAGTAGTGATCTTTATAGCAGATTGATGACCAGGGCAGTGGAGCGGTGGACGTTGTTGATCCCGGAGGATCTTGATGCTGGAGGCACCTCCAGAGGACGCACCTCCAGTAACAAAGGTCGCAGGTCAAGGATGTCAAGGGTCATGCACTCCGATAAAGAAGTCATGAGAGGCACCTTTCATGATGGCAAATGCAGTGACAGCGGCAAAGATGGGGGGAGAAAGTGCCCTAAAGTTGAAAACAGAAAAAATGACAAGAAAAAGAGGAAATTTAAAAGCAAGGATGATAGTCTAGCTAAGGACGGAGAAAGTGAAAAGCGAGGAAGCAGACTAGGAAAGTGTGTGAAGAGAGAAAATGCAAGTCAAACCAATAATTTAGCAGAAGAGGTGACAACGCAGGAGAAAAAAAACCTCTTCAAAAAACGCGTCGTTGAACGTGTTAATGCCAAGTCCACCGATACGACTGTCACGGACGACCACCACAAAACTCGCAGGATTGATAGACTTCTGTCCAAGGCGGTGAAAGCCCTGGAGAAGCGTCATCGTACCCCGGCCAAAGAAGCAAGCAAACACCAACGGAAGGAACTGGAGGTCTCGGGTTACAACAGTACTCCTGTGGCAGCAGTGGACCAGAAGTACAAGAACACGGTACAGCAAGAGAGTGTCGAAGTTGCGGAGACTTGTAATTCTGACAACATGGAGGTCAAGGACCCACTCTTCTCCAGACGACGATCTTCAGACTCCTTGAATGATTCCAGGATACCTAGCCGATTCACCTTTCGCCAGGAGAGGTAAGCGAGATAGATTTCTCTTTTATGATAAATTCTACCCGAGTATATATAGCTTGTATAAACAGTTTGCTAGGTAAATTTTCCAGAAAACTACGTGGTAAGTTTTATTTGCAGAGATTTCGTATTATTTTACTGAAACATTTTTCTCATACTTCTCATCAGCGTAACTTTCTTTAATAATTAGAAAATTTAAGAACAATTTTATAAAGATGACGCCCCTCAAGGGAGGTTCCTGGATGCTGGTGAGGGGCTCTTGTTCTAGGGAATTGGCTCTGTGCTCCAGTTCCCTGAATTGAACCTGAATGCCTTCCATCCTTCCCCCACAGGCGCTGTATAATCCCTACGGGCTTAGCGCTTCCCCTTAATAATAATATAAAGACAACGTTTCATCAGAGCCAAGAGATGCAATCAGTGTAGTTTCTTCAAGGATATTCACGTTAGGTAAAAGAACACAAGGGCTATTGTGACATTTTATTATGGCAACGTTTCACTCTCCAGGAGTTTTGTCAAGCCGTTACAAACAATACATGAACACTGAGGGTATATATAGGGTACAGAGTGAGGTGCAAAGCATCTATATATACCCTCTGTGTCCATGTATTGTTTGTAACGGCTTGACAAAGCTCCTGGAGAGCGAAACGTCACAATAAAATGTCACATTAGTTGTATTTGTGTCCTTTTACCTAATGTATTGTGGGTAATTCTACCAACATTAATATAAGGATATTCATCCCTGCAACCAAACTTAGCTGCAATTATGACTTTTTCTTTTCATCTGATATGTATATTGCTTGGCCCTGGGCTTGGTGGGCCAGACTGGTGGGCCAGACGGATTTAACCAAGAAAACAACAGTCCCTGGGGAGCGAGACGGATTACTTTCCTCTTCTTTATCTTTCCTGGTCCACAATTATATCTCATTATCCTGAATTCGTCTTTGATATCAAAGTCATGTAAATTAGCCACGTAAATACAATTATATGAAATGAGCGCGTTCATCCTTCAAGTTGCCAGAGAACAGTGACCTCCAGGAGAGCGAGGGTAACCTGGTGCCAACTGGGACGTAATAAACTTAGATCAACTGGGAGGTAATAAACTTAGATAAAGTGGGAGGTAATAAACTTAGATCAACTGGGAGGTAATAAACTTAGATCAACTGGGAGGTAATAAACTTAGATCAGCTGGGAAGTAATAAACTTAGATCAACTGGGAGGTAATAAACTTAGATCAACTGGGAGGTAATAAAATTAGATCAACTGGGAAGTAATAAACTTAGATCAACTGGGAGGTAATACACTTAGATCAACTGGGAGGTAATAAACTTAGATCAACTGGGAAGTAATAAACTTAGATCAACTGGGAGGTAATACACTTAGATCAACTGGGAGGTAATAAACGTAGATCAACTGGGAGGTAATAAACTTAGATCAACTGGGAGGTAATAAACGTAGATCAACTGGGAGGTAATAAACTTAGATCAACTGGGAGGTAATAAACTTAGATCAACTGGGAGGTAATAAACTTAGATCAACTGGGAGGTAATAAACTTAGATCAACTGGGAGGTAATAAACTTAGATCAACTGGGAGGTAATAAACTTAGATCAACTGGGAGGTAATAAACTTAGATCAACTGGGAGGTAATAAACTTAGATCAACTGGGAGGTAATGACTCGGTGGGACCAGACAGACAAACGAGAGGAATAACCTTGTACACAGTCGCGCACACTTATAAAGTAAAAATCTTCTAAATTATTCATTTATGCGGTAAGAGAGAACGTTAAATCCACATGGGTCACACAATACTGAAGTACATAATAAGGATGTCAGAGTACCCCCCCTCAAGGGAGGCTCCTTTATGCTAGTGAGGGGCTCTTGATCTGGGAAACTGGACCTGTGTTTCCCTTTCTTGGATCGAATTTGAAGACCTCCCATTCCCCCATGAACTGTGTAAGCCCCCTATGGGTTTAGCGCTTCCCATGAATATAATAACTATGCATGTTAGATTACGTGCTAATTATTGAAGACACCATTCGCCACCCAGCTCTCGTGAGAGAAGGGTGTGCTACTCTGGTCTCTGGCCCCTGGTGGAGACTGTGAGCAACTTTATTTTCACTGTCATGGCGGCGGTGGGCAGACGCCGCATCAACACCGTCTGCATAGACATGGTTACAGGAGTAATCCAACCTGCTGTGGCGGCTACAGTAATACCTACTATTCTTCGTGATATATACAACATTGATATGGAGGAACTGTATGGAGTGGCACTAAATGGCATGAACAGGATCTTTGTGAAGTTGTTAACGGCTGCAGCATATGAGACATTGGTAGAGCGACATCAGGACAACGTCTACACGGTCAATGCGACATTGCAGGTGCGATTAAAGGATGTGTCGCGCACCTACACATGGGTAAAGGTAAGAATGTGCCTTTTGAGGCAGATCAAATGGATGTGGGACGTGTCTTCAGCGAGTATGGGACAGTACATCTGGCAACGGCAGGAAAGTGGAGTGGGACCCATGGAGGGTCTTCCTGAGGGATCTTTCACCTTAAAGATGTCGTTACGGAGGCCCATTCCATCTTACATCATTATGGCTGA
>WNWK01026002.1:0-27907 GCA_009830355.1 Cherax destructor
TCTCAATTACCTTCCCCAAAACTTTTTCATCCTATTACCTAAGATTCTCATGAATATTTTATAGTCGGCACATAACAATGATATTTCCCAATAGTCGCGGATCGTCTTTGCTTTCTTCCCCTTTGGCACCATCACGACTACTCCTGTTTGTTGATCTACCCCCATAGAACCACTCTCCTTCATATAATTAAAGACCTCAGTTAAATACACCCATATCGCATCGGTATGCTGTCAATCCCAGGCACCTTCCCCAATTTCATACCCTTTACAGCCTCCCACACCACTTCTTCCACTGTAATATGCCCCACCGTCTCCCCCTTTCCCTATCTACGACATCCCTCTGAATTCCCTCCAAAATCACCTCTCTAACCTTTCTCACCTCATCTATTTAAGTCAAGTGTCCCCTGAACCAATGCTCCACATACCCACCTATGACCTTACACACCCATAAGGTCATCACTGTCATGCCCTTCCTCCTAGTCTGAAAAACCACATAACACAGTAATTGACGGCTTATCACCCCATAGGACATCATCCACACCACTCCTCACTCTAATTGCATGGAATCTTTCATTTTGGATTTCCCTCAGATGCTCATGCAATCCCCGCATTTCTTCCTCATGATGTCCCCCCCATAACACTCTCTCAACTGTCCCTCCAAATACCTTTGCAATCCAAAACTCAACTGGGTCTCCTCCCAACCCTCCCGCTTGTAATATTCTCGTATTGAAACCTTTGCCCCAACATTCCACAATGTCCCCACGTCTCGACCTCCTTTACCCTCCCCCCAAAACCTTTTCCACCACTAGAAAATCCTCCCCCTACGTTCCACTCCCACCAACCACCTGACATTAAGTTTCCAATAACCCGGATACGTTTTGACAACCCCCTCCCATTTCAACTGAGCCAGCACTCCACACTGATCAGAAAAACCAACATCTATATAATCCACATTCCCTACTGTTATTGCCCCAGCCACATTTATACGATCTAGTCAAGCCGTATATCCTCGCCTCATGAAAGTATACTCTACATTGCAACCCATCTACATCAACCATGCCAACTGCCCGAAAGACGTCTCTTAAGACCCCCAACTCACATCCTGCCCCCCTCGGTTCCACGTCTTTTTTTCGAATAACAGTTCCAATCACCTCCTACTATCGCAATCATAAGTAACCCTCTCAAAAAATAGAACAACTCTCTGACCGCTTTTTCGAACCCCACCCGTGGTATGGTTTTTTTCCTCTTTAAGCCTCCTATTATTCATTGCCGGCATGTAAATCCCTATGAACACCACCTGCACATCACCTCATACCCCTCCACATGCACATCACCCCATACCCTCTCCACACGCACCACTCGTCCCCCCCCCCTTCTTCCCAAGCTAACAAACTAAAAGGGCTGGTCTCTCTGATTCCTACAGTGACACCTCCCTTGAAACTATCCACACTTCCCGTATACACCTTGTACCCATCCAAACACAAGTCTCTGCCATACCTAAAATTATGTTTCTGTAAGATACAAACATCAACATTCAATGTCTCTACTTCACCGCTACCCACTTTCGTTTGACCTCCGCCCGGAGGCCATTGACATTCATGGTTAAACACCTGAAAACAGCGAAGGGGGCTTTCCTTTATGCTTTTGTATCTTTTGTGATACCACCTTTGAAGGGCCAAGCTTTCCTCCCTTACCTAATTCCTCATTGTCCAACACCCTCCCCTTTACATCTATCCTAACTCTCTTTGCTACATCAACCCATACTTTTTTACTGACTCTTTGACCCAGCGTAAGGATATCCTCATCCGAAGTTTCACCCAACCACTTCCGAGACTCACCCGAGGCCTCCATCTCCTCCTCACCCTCCACTACATCCCCTCTGTGCACCTCTACTCGAACCTCTTGAACCAATACTATCGGCATTCCATCACTCTTGCCAACAATCTCCGGTACAGTGCTATCCTCTGACTCCTCACCAGCTGTAGAACAAATCTGTAACTCCCCTGGCAGTGGCCCTTCAAATAATTCCCGAAATTCTTGAATCAATGGGTCAGGGAAAACCAAACCTGGACCCTCCAGCCCTGAAGCTGCCTCATGACTCCCTGTTGCCATGTCCTGAGTCTCCTGATTGGCGTGAGGACACGCTCATCCTCATTTTCCACTATTTCGCTTCATTTGCCCATAGCAGCCAAATCCATCTCTTCCGCCGCTATCGGTATTTCCTCCCCAGCCACAACCTTCTCTGTCTGCAACACGTCAACACGACTGGTCCTCTTCTGCTCCATCCTCCTCTTGCAAGTTGCCGCCATATGTGCTGCCGAACCACATATCCTACAAGTCCTCTGCTGCCCAGCGTAACTGTTACATAGACTTGCGTATGAAGCCCATCCAAGGTGACGAAGGACGGAATCTGACTCTTTAAGGTCATTTTTAGGGAATAAGACCCCTCCACCTGCCCAGCATATAGACCTTGAGCCCACCGCCCTATTGAAGCAGCATGAACAACTCCGTACCGGATAAATGCCTCCTTGACATCAGCCTCACTTACCTCAAAAGGTACATTACGAAGTCTTATCCACGTATTGTAGCAAGAAACATCCCAAAGTTGTACCTATAGTCCGGAGTTGACCTCAATCCTTTTTTCTTGGTATCTGTTCACCACAGGGTCATAAACACTGCTCTCCAGAAATTTCACGAAGATTCTGGCAGATCCATTCAATGTTAATCCACACAATTCACTATGTGATATTCCATAGGTGTCACGAATTATCACCAGTAGCAGCACATCCGCATTACAGGGGTATATGGCCCCCTGTAATACCTCAACACAGACTATTGACACGTCGCTTACTCCTGTCCGCCATCTTTGAGAAAACCAGCAGTATGCGTGAGATAAGATAATATAAGATTTCTTTGGATTTTTAACCCCGGAGTGTTAACCACCCAGGATAACCCAAGAAAGTCAGTGCGTCATCGAGGACTGTCTTATTTCCATTGGGGTCCTCAATCTTCTCCCCCAGGATGCGACTCACACCAGTCGACTAACTCTCAGGTACCTACTTGCTGCTAGGTGAACAGGACAACAGGTGTAAGGAAACACGTCAAAATGTTTCTACCCCACCAGGAATCGAACCCGGGCCCTCCATGTGTGAAGCAAGAGCTTTGCCAGCCAGGCCACGGGGTCACCACCAGGTGTCAGAGCAGTCACACCGCACACCACCAAGGCTGGGCTGCAAATGTATGTTTAATTAAGTGGACGAGTTTTTGATATTGTGTATATTTAGTGCTTCTTTTTGTTTATAATAATAATCATAATGTATGATGTAATTTTTCAATTGATTGTGTAGGGACAATGTTGATTTCTTTTTCATCACCAGTATAATTTTTACATATTAATATATGTACCTACCTATGTATATTTGTACGAGAAGTTTTAAATAAAAAAATATATATAAAATGTCGTGCATGGGCATAGTTTGTATCACTGATCACTTTTACGTCAAACGATTTTCACATGTCTGCGGATTAACAGTGCTCATTGTAGAGATAAACTTCTAGGTGATAAATGGTTAATGTATTTTTCTATGTACAAGTAAATTGCACCAAGACAGTGCTTGATGCAGTTTTCTTATTTTTGGAGAATTTTGTTTCTCCAGACCCAAGTTAACTTTCCCATTTTCCTTGACAAGCTGCATGCGACTTAGTCCATCTAGCTGAGTGAGACCGGTGGTCTATGGGACGTAGTGTGTTGGTGAATACTGTATAAAGAAACGCTCCATATATAATGTCAGTTATCGGGATATGTTCTGAAACCGGCCGCGTATTATTCCTGGTCAGTCAGAGTGGTCAGGAGGAGAGTGAGGTGAGTGTGTGTGTCAGTTTATGGAACACAGCACCTGAAGCAACATGTCTTAAGACCTCAAGGTTTGTTTTTGTAAGGACAGTGATTTTTGGGTACGTTTATACCATAGTTTATACCATAGTTTATATATATATATATATATATATATATATATATATATATATATATATATATATATATATATATATATATATATATATATATATATATATATATATATATATATATATATATGCAAAAATATCACAGTAAACAGGTGATATCAAAATATGCAAGACAACCACTATGAAAAAATAGAGGAATTCCAAGCGCTTTCGTGACTACTCACATTATCAAGGAACTATAAAAGGAAACATGACAAGAAGGCTTATATAAGGGCAAGACTACACCTCACAGTCACATTACACTAACAAAGACCACACCTCACAGTAGCGTAACATCACACGACTCTGTGAAGAGGAACATAAGAAAGGACCTGAAACTCTTCCCAAGAATTAAGATTAGTCCAATTTATCATTAAATTCTTCCCAAATTTTATTAGGTATAAATGAATCCAATTTATATAAACCAAAAGAAATATTCATATTATTTTCAAAACTGCTTTTATGAAACATGATTCTATTATATTCCTTTCAACCATGGACTTGCTTGATACAACCTTCTAGCATTTTGAAAATCAATTGGATGGTTAAATCTCTCACATGAATAAATAGAGCATTAGAATCTTGTCCAGTTCTAATGCTATATTTATGTTGTTTTAATCTTAGTTCAGACTTTTACCAGTTTGACCATAATAAACTTTATCGCATATTTTACAGGGAATCTTATAGACACATCCGTCAACATTTTGGGAATTTTTATCAAAGTCTTTTTACTGTATCAAGATTTTTAAATACAACTTTGATATTAAAATTCTTAAGAAAGGAAGGCATATCAACCAAGTTTTCATGGTAAGGGAGAACCAACATATTTTTGGTTGAATAAGGTTGGTTGTCCCTTTTTGGTTGGTTCTCCCTTACCATGAAAACTTGGTTGATATACCTTCCTTTCTTAAGAATTTTAATATCAAAGTTGTATTTAAAAATCTTGATACAGTAAAAAGACTTTGATAAAAATTCCCAAAATGCTGACGATGTGTCTATAAGATTCCCTGTAAATATGCGATAAAGTTATTATGGTCAAACTGGTAAAAGTCTTGAACTAAGATTAAAACAACATAAATATAGCATTAGAACTGGACAAGATTCTAATGCTCTATTTATTCATGTGAGAGATTTTAACCATCCAATTGATTTTCAATTGAATCAGTGGTGGACCTGACTTAACTCAGTGAAGACGTGTCTTGTGTGCTCTCTGTCAATCTGAAGAAGATGTCCTCTCTTGAGCTACTCTACCAGCAGCTGAAGGAAGAACTGAGGGTAGCTAAGCTTGAGATACAGCGACTGACTGAGGAAAACAAGAGGATTCGTAGTAATCCTCCTGTTGAGAATCCTCAAGCCAAGAAAGGAACCTGGACAGTGGCTAAAACGCATGGGACAAAGTTAAGGCTCAAGAGGACGGGTGGAGAGGTAGAAACATCGAAGACCCAGGAGAATGTTGTGGAAACATCGAACCCATTCTCCGTGCTACCCGATGAATGTGAGTCAACTTCTGGGAGCGTCACGACGAAAGACACAAAGGAAGGTAAAAACATTGTTGTTGTTGGGGACAGTCAGGTTAGGTACATGGATAGGGCTTTCTGTTTGATTGATAGGAGTAGGAGACAGAGGGTTTGCTTTCCTGGGGCTGGGATGGAGGATATTGTTAGCCGTCTGGACGACATCATGAGAGGTAATGGGAGCAATCCTATTATCTGTATCAGTGCTGGAGGCAACGATGTTGGCAGACGTAGGAGTGAGGACCTGACTAGCAGGTTTAGGTCAGCAATAGACATAATTAGGAAGAAGGGTGGGAACCCTGTCATATGTGGTATTTTGCCAAGGAGAGGAGTTGGAAATGAATGGCTCTCCAGGGCAATTGGTGTCAATTGCTGGCTGGACAAATACTGTAAGGAAAATTCAGTAACATTCATTGACAACTGGGACCTCTTCTATGGCAGAAATGACATGTATGCCAGGGATGGGGTTCACTTATCCAGGTCTGGGGTGGGGGCACTGGCAACTGCAGTGGAGGGAGCTGTTAGGGCTTTAAACTAGAAATAGTTAGTGGTATGGGTTTTGGGGAAAACAGAGAAGTCCAGTGCAGTAATATTATAAGTTGTAGGAGAACTAGTAATAGGCAGAATAAGGTGGATAGTGGAAAGCTAGTGACACTAGATGACAAGGACAGTAATAGGTATAGTGGAAAACAGAGATGAGCAGGAAGGGTAAAGATAAAGGAGGGTCTCTAAATATATATTACACCAATAGTCGTAGTGCTAGGAATAAGATGGACGAGTTAAGATTAGTTGCAAGTACGGTAATATTGATGATTTTGCAATAACTGAAACATGGTTTAATATGAAAATCGGGACTTGCCTGCCGAATGTCACATTCAGGGTTTTAAATTGTTCCAAGTAGACAGAAGTATCGGGAAGGGGTGGGGTGGCACTCTATGTCAGTGATCATTTAAATTGTTGCATAAAACCGGTATAAAGTCTGAATTAACACATACAGAGTCTGTCTGGATAGAATTTTCAGAGGGGTGTGAAAAATTGATTTTAGGCGTCATTTACCGTCCTCCAAACTTAGATAGGGAACAAGGGAGACTACTTTGGGAGGAAATTGTTAAGGCCACAAGACACGATAACGTAGTAATTCTAGGGGACTTTAACTTTAGTCAGATTGATTGGAATTTCATGACAGGGAATTTAGAATCTAACGACTTTTTAGAAGTAGCTCAGGATTGCTTTTTGAAGCAGTTTGTAACAGAACCTACAAGGGGAAATAACCTACTTGACTTAGTTCTGGCAAGCAAGGAAACCCTTGTTAATAATTTAGAAATTACAGAGGAACTCGGCTCAAGCGACCACAAGTCAATTAATTACCTTTAGCATTGAATGGATGTATGATAGTAGGGATAATTCAGTAATGGTCCCAAATTTTCGCTTAGCAGATTATAATGGACTTAGAGAACACTTATCAACTGTGGACTGGGGTGAAGAAGAGAGGTATCAATATGACAGTTTTCTTAACACTATACAGGTTGCCCAAAGAACATTTATCCCGTATAAAGAAATTAGATCAAGTAGAAATGACCCAAAATGGATGAATAATAGGCTCAAATATCTTTTAGGGCAGAAGAAAGGAATTTATAGGCGCATAAAAGAGGTGAGGGTCATCTTATAAATCAGTATACTGACATTAAGAGGGACGTTAAAAGGGAATAAGAAAAGCTAAACGGGACTATGAAATTAAAGTTGCTAGGGATTCAAAAACTAACCCAAAAGTTTTTTCCAGGTTTATAGAACAAAAGTTAGGATAAGATAGGTCCCCTAAAATAACTTTGGGCATCTTACTGACAAGGAGAATGATATGTGCTCTATTTTTAATAATTATTTTCTCTCGTTTTCACACAGGAAGACATTAATAATATCCCAGTAATTAATTT
The DNA here is from genome assembly GCA_009830355.1 of Cherax destructor. Taxonomy (NCBI): domain Eukaryota; kingdom Metazoa; phylum Arthropoda; class Malacostraca; order Decapoda; family Parastacidae; genus Cherax; species Cherax destructor. The sequence goes on from WNWK01026002.1 coordinate 7,451, forward strand.
TTACAGAGGCCCAGAAGAAGATAAATTATGAATATCACAGTCACTAGCGAAATGGTTATGAAACAGCTGGACCGACTGAAACAAAATAAATCGCCGGGTCCTGATGAGCTTTTTGCAAGGGTTCTTAAGGAATGCAAATGGAACTCTGTGAACCAATATCTAACATTTTTAATTTATCTCTTCAAACAGGTGTAGTGTCTGATATGTGGAAGATGGCTAATGTAATTCCTATTTTTAAAGCAGGGGACAAGTCACTACCGTCAAACTACCGCCCAATAAGTCTGACCTCAATTGTAGGCAAATTACTAGAGTCAATTATAGCTGATATTATTAGAAGCCATCTAGATAACCATAATTTGATTAATGATACCCAGCATGGATTCACGAGGGCCGTTCCTGCCTATCTAATTTATTAACCTTCTTCAGTAAAGCTTTTGAAGCTTTGATCACGATAAAGAATTCGATATTGTTTATTTAGACTTTAGTAAGGCTTTTGATAGAGTACCGCACCAGAGACTGTTAAAGAAAGTGGCAGCTCATGGCATTGGGGGAAAAGTGCTGTCATGGATCGAGTCATGGCTCACCAATAGGAAGCAGAGAGTGTGCATAAATGGGGTTAAATCCGAATGGGGACTTGTAACAAGTGGTGTTCCACAGGATCAGTCTTAGGCCCATTGTTATTTATAATATATATCAATGACCTGGATGAGGGAATTACTAGTGATATGAGCAAATTCGCCAACACGAAGATAGGTAGGATAATTGATTCAAACATAGATGTCATAGAACTTCAGGAAGATTTAGACAAACTTAATTCGTGGTCAGAAAAGTGGCAGATGCAGTTCAATGTAGATAAATGCAAGGTTCTGAAGCTCGGGAGTGTCCATAACCCAAGCACTTATAAGTTAAATAACCTAGAACTTAGCCATACAGATTGCGAGAAGGACTTGGGGTGATGGTAAGCAGCAACCTTAAACCAAGACAGCAATGCCTAAGCGTACGTAATAAGGCAAATAGATTACTGGATTTATATCAAGAAGTGTTAGCAACAGAAGTCAGAGGTTATATTACAGCTTTTTACATCATTAGTAAGGCCTCACCTAGATTACGCAGCTCAGTTTTGGTCTCCATATTACAGAATGGACATAAATTCGTTAGAAAACATTCAGCTGAGAATGATTTAAATTTAATATATAATTAGAAATCTTCCTATAAGAAAGATTTGAAGACTCAAATTACATTCACTTGTAAGACGAGAATGAGGGAGACATGATCGAGGGTATACAAGTGGAAAATGGGTATTAACAAAGGGATATAAATAAGGTCTTGAGGATATCTCTCCAAGAGAGAACCCGAATAATGATTCAAGTTAGATAAGTTTAGATTTAGAAAGGATATGAGGAAAGTATTGGTTTGGAAATAGGGTAGTTGATGAGTGGAACAGTCTGCCTAGTAGGGTATTGAAGCTAGGACCTGAGCTTTCAAATTTAGGTTGGATAAATTCATGAGTGAGAGGTGGATTTGAGTGGGACTCGCGCATGAGTGGGTAGAATTGTCAAAGCTTATTTCTTGGGTAGCATTGAAAATGGTTGACAACATTCTGTTAGTGGGACGGATTGTGAAGGACTGCCTAGTAGGCCAACAGGCCTGCTGCAGTGTTCCTCCTTTCTTATGTTTCTTATGTTTCTTCTTAAAATGCTGGAGAAGGTTGTATCAAGCAAGTCCATGGTTGAAAGGAATATAATAGAATCATGTTTCATAAAAAAACAGTTTTGAAAATAATATGAATATTTCTTTTGGTTTATATAAATTGGATTCATTTATAATTAATAAAATTTGGGAAGAATTTAATGATAAATTGACTAATCTTAATTCTGGGAAGAGTTTCAGGTCCTTTCTTATGTTCCTCTCTCACAGAGCTCATGGATGTTACGCTACTGTGAGGTGTAGTCTGTGTTAGTGTAATGTGACTGTGAGGTGTAGTCTCGCACCTTATATAAGCCTTCTTGTCATGTTTCCTTTTATAGTTCCTTGATAATGTGAGTAGTCACGAAGCGCTTGGAATTCCTCTATTTTTTTCATAGTGGTTATCTTGCATGTATATATATATTATATATTATATATATATATATATATATATATATATATATATATATATATATATATATTTGTTCCTTTGTATAAAGGCAAAGGGACAAAAGAGAGTGCAAAATTATAGGGAATAAGTCTGTTGAGTGTACCTGGTAAAGTGTATGGTAGAGTTATTATTGAAAGAATTAATAGTAAAACAGAAAGCAGATAGCAGATGAACAAGGGGACTTAGAAAGGTAGGGGGTGTGTAGACCAAGTGGTTTGCAGTGAAACATATAGGTGAACAGTATTTGGATAAGGGTAAAGATGTTTTTGTGGCATTTTATGGATTTGGAAAAGGCGTATGATAGGGTAGATAGGGGCAATGGGCAGATGTTGCAGGTGTATGGAATAGGAGGAAGGTTACTGAAAGCAGTGAAGAGTTTTTATGAGGATAGTGAGGCTCAGGTTAGAGTGTGTAGGAGGAAGGGACTATTTCAGTAAAAGTGGGCCTTAGACAAGGATGTGTGATGTCACCGTGGTTGTTCAATATATTTATAGATGGGGTTGTAAGAGATGAATGCGAGGGTCTTGGCAAGAGGTGTTGGGCTAAAAAGATAAAGAAGCAAATAAAAGTGGGAGTTGTCACAGTTGCTTTTTGCTGATGACACTGTGCTTTGGGAGATTCTGAAGAGAAGCTGCAGAGGTTGGTGGATGAATTTGGTAGGGTGTGTAAAAGAAGAAAAATGAAAGTGAATATAGGAAAGAGTAAGGTGATGAGGATAACAAAAAGAATAGGTGACGAAAGATTGGATATCAGATTGGAGGGAGAGAGTATGGAGGAGGTGAATGTATTCAGATATTTGGGAGTGGACATGTCGGCGGATGGGTCTATGAAGGATGAGGTGAATCATAGAATTGATGAGGGAAAAGGGTGAGTGGAGCACTTGGAGTCTGTGGAGACAAAGAACCTTGTCCATGGAAGTAAAGAGGGAATGTATGAGAGTATAGTTATACCAACGCTCTTATATGGGTGTGAAGCATGGGTGATGAATGTTGCAACGAGGAGAAGGCTGGAGGCAGTGGAGATGTCATGTCTGAGGTCAATGTGTGGTGTGAATATAATGCAGAGAATTCGGAGTTTGGAAATTAGGAGGAGGTGCGGGATTACCAAAACGATTGTCCAGAGAGCTGAGGAGGGTTGTTGAGGTGGTTTGGACATGTAGAGAGAATGGAACGAGACAGAGTGACTTCGAGAGTGTATAAATCTGTAGTGGAGGGAAGGCGGGGTAGGGGTCGGCCTAGGAAAGGTTGGAGGGAGGGGTAAAGGAAGTTTTGTGTGCGAGGGGCTTGGACTTCCAGCAAGCATGTGTGAGCGTATTTGATAGGAGTGAATGGAGGCATATGGTTTTAATACTTGACGTGCTGTTGGAGTGTGAGCAAAGTAACATTTATGAAGGGATTCAGGGAAACCGGCAGGTCGGACTTGAGTTCTGGAGATGGGAAGTACAGTGCCGGCACTCTGAAGGAGGGGTGTTAATGTTGCAGTTTTATAACTGTAGTGTAAAGCACCCTTCTAACAAGACAGTGATGGAGTGAATGATGATGAAAGTTTTTCTTTTCGGCCACCTGCCTTGGTGGGAATCGGCCGATGTGTTAATAAAAAAAAAAAAAAATATATATATATATATATATATATATATATATATATATATATATATATATATATATATATATATATATATATAATGTCGTGCGATTAGGTAAAACTGGTCAATTAGCAAGAACTCATCTAAAATTAAGTCCTTTCTAAAATTTTCTCTATACGTTTAAAGATATATTTTTTTTATTTATGTTAATGTAAGAATTTATAATTTTGTACCAAGATAAACATTGAAAACCTACCTAACCTTATTACAACAAGCGCAATTTAATTTAGACTAACCCAACTAAATACATGTTAGATACATTAACAATAATTTAATAATAAACAAACACAATGAAATATATTTTTTCGTTATGTTCAGAATCATTTTGGCGAAATTATTGCATACACAAATTTTCATCTTGTCTTATATGGCAAGAAGAGCGTTGTTATTTAAGCCAAAATCGAGTTTTACCTAATCGGCACGATATATATATATATATATATATATATATATATATATATATATATATATATATATATATATATATATATATATATATATATATATATATATATATATATATATATATATGTGTATATTTATATATATATATTAACACATAGGCCGTTTCCCACCAAGGTAGGGTGGCCCGACAAGGAAAAACTTTTATCATCACTCACTCCATCACTGTCTTGCCAGAGGCGTGCACATTACAGCTACAAAACTGCAACATTAACACCCCTCCTTCAGAGTGCAGGCACTGCGCTTCCCAACTCCAGGAATCAAGTCCGGGCTGCCGGTTTCCCATAAACTTTTCAAAAATGTATCCTTGCTTACACTCCAACAGCACGTCAAGTTCTAAAACATCTGTCTCCATTCGCTCCTATCTAACGCTCACGGACGCTTACTGGAAGTCCAAGCCCTCTGCACACAAAACCACTTTACCCTCTCCCTCCAACCTTATATATATATATATATATATATATATATATATATATATATAAAACACTGATCTCTGGCCGACGGAGACTCGAACCTACGAACCTCATGACAAGGTACGCAGTGCTTTGCCGACCGTACCACACTGGTCCAATACCTTGGCATCCAGCTTTCGCTAGACGTTATTCCAAGGCAGCCAGCTTTCAGGCAGGAAGGCTTACAGCTTTTCATCTCATCCCCGCATGCATCGACACAACTAGAGATTTTTACAATGCTAGGAATTCCAAGAGCAGGCGAAATATTCACAAACATCTCGGCCACGGAGACTCGAACCTACGAACCTCATGACAAGGTACGGTCGGCAAAGCACTGCGTACCTTGTCATGAGGTTCGTAGGTTCGAGTCTCGTCGCAAATCAGTGTTTGTGAATATTTCGCCTGCTCTTAATTCCTAATATATATATATATATATATATATATATATATATATATATATATATATATATATATATATATATATATATATATATATATATATATATATATATATATATATATATATATATATATAATATTATATATATATATATATATATATATATATATATATATATATATATATATATATATATATATATATATATATACAGTGGAACCCCGGTTAACGAAAAATCATTGCAGAAACCTGCTCAAGTGCCATTACGAACGAATTTACTTCCTTAAAAAAAAATGTCATTTAGATTAGTCTATTTCAGACCCCCAAAAATACACTTCCACAACCACTTACAATATTATACTTACATAATTGCACGATTTCCGGGGTGTTCGTTAACCGGGGTTCCACTGTATATATATATGTATATATATATATATATATATATATATATATATATATATATATATATATATATATATATATATATATATATATATATATATATATATATATACAAAATAATATATATAGGGAGGTACCACCTCTAGAACTTTACTGGGAACACTCATCCTCAGAAGACAATAAACGTACCTCTGGGAAAACTCGAGGTTCTCCCCGGAGCTGTTTGAATATTTTCTTCTCTTGCCACTCCCTATATATGTTATATGAGTGCTTTATTAATGGACAGAATGCATTGACAGAAACCGCAAACATGAACATGAATACATTGGTACAATATATCAAAGATTATGAATCTCCTCCAGCTCCTCCGAAGCCGGATGCGAGCCCAGTATGCACACGCATTTCCCTTTGGATGGCCACACTGAGGCGCTGGAACATGAAAGTGGCTACCCTTGGGTCCCTTTGGTTTCGATGAGTCTGGAACCCAGTTCTTTAAGGAAACGTGTTGCATTTTTCCCACGATCCCAAGGTCTCTGATCCTACAGGGACAAACTGATACTGTTGACTTATGTCCGTGTACTTGCTAATCATGTACTCCTCCCTGTGGTCACAGCTCCTCCCTGTCGCCCGACACTGTGATGGATTAGGTGTCAGCCAGTGTCGACACACAGGTATAGTCCCATGCTAAGAGCTTGCTATTCTTCCAAGGATAGATGGTGATTCCGTCGGGGCGGTTTGTAGGGTTGTTGGTATTGTTGGCTGCTAGTGATCGGGGCTCTCGGCTGTGCATCCAGCTGTAGCAAGGGTTCTCTTTATGATGGCGTTGACTTCATTGTGTCTTGCCAGCTCCTGGTTTTGGAACAGTTTAGACCATGTAGAAAATATTGGTCGGCTTGCACATCGCCGCAAATACACGTATATTCCGTGTGAATTGAGGCAGCAAAGCACAGAAGCCACTGTGTTCACATTGCCGAAATGGGAACTGTTTGGAGGAAGTCCCCAGAGTGATGTACAATCACAGCCAGGAGACGGGCAGTCTCCCTGTGTGATGTTACAGCCCTAAGCATGTTAGAAAGCATTTTTTCAGTGATGGGGCCATCCCAACTTGACTGTTTGTAGGCCAGTTCTTCACTAGGTTTTGGTGTTGGAGCAGCAAGAGTCTCCCATTCAGTGATGGCAATGGCATAGCTAGGTCCTGTATTCCTCCTTAATCGCTGAGGTTGTCTGGAAGAATTTGTTTTATTAACTCATTTGATGCTATGAAAGAGGACATTAAAGCTGGTAGGGCATTCGGGGAGGATTTGCATACTCCCAGCCCCCCAAGCCTGACTGGAAGTGAGGCTTGCAACCACTGTCCATCTTCGAGGAAAGATTCAACACATCTCTAGCATGGTCTTGAGGAAGTCATATTCCTTGACTTTCGGACTGCTGAAGGCTGGGAGCATCTCAGGAAGTAGGTAAGTTTTGGGATTGACAGGCACCTGGTGAGTAGGTAGAAGGCATCATGTGTATCGATGTCTTTCATCCTGCCTTCCATCGTCCTGAGGTCTGAGATTTTCTTTTCTAGGACCAGGTTAATGCCATTGGGCAAAAGAGGAGCACCAAGGAAAGTGCTGTTGGTAGGATCAATAACTGGTGCACCTGTTAAAACAGCACTAATGTTCTGTATCATCTGTCGATTGGTAGAAACTATTTCACATTTGGTGGGGTTTAAAGATAGGCCCATGCTCTCTCCCGTGTCTTTAATTTTCCTGATGTCCTCTAGGAGAGATTCTGTAGTGCCAGCTAGGGTACCATCATCCAAAAACCAGATATTGAGCTCGCTGGAAAGCTCTTCTGTGACTTCCTTGATGACCAGACAGAATAAAAAGGGGGCGAGAGGGTCCCCCTGTTGCACACACTCACAAGAGTCAATTTCATGGTCCTCAAACAATAGTTTAGAAGCCACACTATAACACGATTCTATGAAGGTATAGAGGGAAGGAAGTGTCTAGAAACTGCTTGGAGAGCAGCATCCCTTCTGACTGAGTTGAAAGCATTGGCAAAGTCCAATTTGATCAAGGCTTTTCATTGGACATGTTGTTGATGTATGTTCGGGCTGCAAGGGCAGCTGCTTCACAGCCTTGTTGAACACCAAAACCGAGCTGAGTTGGTTTCAACATTGAGGCAGCCTCTTGACTCACCATTCGTACTGTAGCCATGGCTACTAGGCACCGAAGGGTGTTGCCCACTGCAATGGGCCTGATTCCTCCATCCTTTTTCCGGAGGGTACACAGTGAGGCACCAAGAAAAGGGTCTAATGGCCTCTGGGACACTGCTGTCTCGCAAATCGGGCGTCTCAGGGCTTGATACCTCTACTATCGTCCCATTGCCCTGACCAATGTGATCTGCAAGGTGATGAAACGATTGGTAAATAGACGTCTGATGTGTTTTTAGAGACTCAAAACAGCCTTTTTCCTCGCCAATATGGCTTTCGCAAAGGCAGCTCTACCTTAGACCTCTTACTCCGCTTAGATACGTATATTCGGAATGCCTTTGCTAACAACTACTCCATCCTGGAGGTATTTTTGATCTAGAGAAAGTATATGACACCACTTGGAGGTGCATATAACATTCTTGCCCAAGCCCACTCCTTAATACTCCGTGGTAATCTACCACACTTCATCGCTCTTTCTTATCCACATATATTTTCGGGTCCATATTGGCGCCTCGCTTTCCTCAGACTTTGTACAAGCCGAGGGAGTCCCATAAGGTTGTGTCCTCAGCACTACCTTTTTTCTAATTAGCTATAAATGACCTTCCGTTCTTCCTTCGCATATTTGGTCGTCACTTTATGTAGATGACTTTGCTATAGCTTACTCGGGCGCTGAATGTCGACTAATAGCAGCCTCCTTCAGGTTGTGATAGACCGAGTCTCCCATTTGACCACTTCTCATGGCTTTAAATTTTCTAGTACAAAAACTCGATTCATTACCTTCACTAGACGTCTGCTTATCCCACATACTCCATTGTATTTACACGGTTCACGTATTCCGGCATGTGATACAGTCAAGTTTCTTGACCTGCTCTTTGATCGCCAGTTGACATGGAGACCTCACATTTCTTCTTTAAAGGCAACTTGCCGTTGTCGGCTGAATCTCCTTAAGGTTCTCGCACATAGTGAGGGAAACGTCAATAGATAGGAGTGATGAAAGTGTGAAGGTATGTAGAGTGATGGTTGAATGGTAGTTTGCTGGTTAAGGTGGAGTGAGTGTCTCGCTGCTGCTATACCCACCCCCCTTTTTACCCGGTGAGAGGTGTAATGCTGGGCTCCGGCCACAGGTTGAAATCACTTGACTAACCACGCTCGATCTCACTGTAAGTACTTCACGGCTGCTCGTATCTTCATTATTTTATGTTTATGAGCTTCACTCTTTAATTATTTTGGAGCCTCACTCATGTTTAACAACATTCACTTCTATGTCCTGCCTTGGTTTTTGGTAGAGTTAATTATTACAGTTTCGCTATTTCTTTTAAAGGCCTTATGCCTACTATGTAAATTAATGCTAGAGTGGTGAGTAATTATTGTGGTTTCTTCCACAGTCCTCTGTGTCCGCTCGGATCATCGGATTCAAGGCTGAGTGGGTGGCCGGCGTACTCACCAATTGAGAAACAGAGTAACACCACCAATTCTACACTACACCAGTAGTACCTCAGTACACACTAAGAAACATCAGGCAACTGGACGTCACTAGGGGACAACTTTCAACTGAGTCCCTGACATCATTTGTGACATTGTGGAAGTTTGGAAAACGGTTGGATTTGTGGAAAACATCGAGGCAACAACAATACCACCACCACGGAGTCATCACAGGGATTCATTGCTTCAGTGTTAAGACCACAGCTGTAAATATTTAGCTTTGAATCATATATATATTTTTTGTTTTCATTTTTCATTTTTCTTAATATAGGATTATTATAATCATATTTACGTATTTATTATTTAAATTTCATTCTATTAAAATAAAGTGTTTATTTTTCTTGTTATTAGTCTTTTTCTATTATACTTTTCCTGAGAAGATTGGCGACAACCTTCACACTCAGCACTACCTTTTTCTAATTAGCTATAAATGACCTACCTTCCATTCTTCCTTCGCATATTTGGTTGTCACTTTATGTAGATGACTTTGCTATAGCTTATTCGGGCGCTGAATGTCGACTAATAGCAGCCTCCCTTCAGGTTGTGATAGACCGAGTCTCCCATTTGACCACTTCTCATGGCTTTAAATTTTCTAGTACAAAAACCCGATTCATTACCTTCACTAGACGTCTGCTTATCCCACATACTCCATTGTATTTACACGGTTCACGTATTCCGGCATGTGATACAGTCAAGTTTCTTGACCTGCTCTTTGATCGCCAGTTGACATGGAGACTTCACATTTCTTCTTTAAAGGCAACTTGCCGTTGTCGGCTGAATCTCCTTAAGGTTCTCGCACATCGTTCATGGGGGAGCATATCGTAGCACTCGCCTCCGATTGCATTTCACCCTAATCTTGTCTAAGCTGGATTATGGTATCCAAGTCTATTTTGCGGCCTCTCCCGCAACTCTTTCTAAGCTAGATCCCATTTATCACCAAGGTCTCCGTTTATGCCTTGGTGACTTTCGTTCATCCCCTGTTGAAAGCCTCTATGCAGAGGAGAATGTTCCTTTCCTGGCTGGTCGTCGAGATTCTCACTGTTTTCGTTATTTTGTCTGCGTTCATAATCACCGTGTTCCTTCCACGTATAGGTTAGAATTCACTGTTTTCCATTCCATATTCACTGTTTTCCATTAAAAGATCAATAGTAATATCTTTTCAGGTTTAATTGCCTTTGATGCATCCTGCTCATATAAAAGATTTTTTTTCATCTTTTACCCTATTATGTATGTGTTTTCCAGCATCCGTTTGTGTACCCGTAGTTCTAGGCACTCTGGTATTGCCCATTTCCACAGAGAACATCTCTTGAATAGTTTGTTCACTTTACAGAATTCTTTGTCGTTACATATGAGATATCCTTCTTTATTCTAGAGTCAAATTACCTGATATTTTACTGTCATCTTCTAATGTGGCTGTAAGTAAGTTTTGAATCTGTCTATTCCTTTCTTGTTATATTATTCTCAAGTTGCTGCTCATCGTCTCTCCACACTTGTAAATTCGTATCTGACTATGCCTACCTCTCCGTTTTGGACAGTCCTTCAATTTCAAACTTTTGTTACCTACTCTTTTCTGCTTTGCCTCCATGGGTGAACAAAGAGCTCTGTTTCTGAGATTTCCCACCCTTTAGGGCATGAATTTCTCAGTCTCCCAGCATTTTCCAGCTAGTACTCAAACCTCTCATTCGGCGTCTTTCCTTTCAGCTAATTTATCCACTGCACTGTATTAAGGAATTCTCTCATCCTTACAAAATCCCCTCTTCTAAACTCTGGTGTCTCACACCCTTTACTTGCCTATCGACCCTCAATATTTAGCTCCCTAAACACTGTAGAATTCAGAACTGCATAGTCACTATAGGACTGTATAGGACACTCTCACATTCTCTTTCAACTATGTCATATATATATATATATATATATATATATATATATATATATATATATATATATATATATATATATATATATGTACCTGTGATAAATAAAAGATCCATTCTTGCTGAGTTCTTTCTCTCTCCCTTTTCCTGTTCTTAACATACTAACAGAAAAATGTAGTAAGGAAATTTGTCACCGCTACAGCACTTATCCTCTCAAGAAAGGTTCCATGACGCTGGTGAACGGCTCCTGATCTAGGGAATTGGATTTGTGCTCCAGTTCCCTGAATTAAGCCTGAATACCTTCCAAGTCTCCACAACGGGCTCTATATAATCACACGGGTTTAGCGATCCCCTATGGTTATAATAATAATAATAGTACGAAACCTGTCACCACTACTAAAACTATCACTACACTTGTCACCACTAATATGTCTATCATTACTACACTTTTCACCACCACTATACATATCAGTATGCTTGACACCACTTCCCAGATCATAACTACTCTTTTCAGCACTACTATACCTATCATCACTACACTTGTCACCACGCACATTCGCTGCCCAGCTCATGTCGAGGCAAGTTGTCTGGTGCCTGCCATCTGTTGGTCCTTTAGTGAAACCAGGATATTTTCATCACAAAATGGTGACAACATACTGGCGCAGGGTAAACACTGTTTGTGTTGAACTGACAAAAGGAACTGTGTACCCAACGACTGCAGCAGTGATCTCGCCTACGATTCTGCGAGACACATATGGTATTGACAATGAGGACATATACAGGATTGCACTCAACAGAAACACCAGAATATTCATCAAGCTGTCCTCCACCGGCGCTTATGAGAGGTTGGTGGACAAGTTTGAAGATGTATGTACGCCGATCAACACTACATTGGAGGTAAAGCTGAAGGACGTATCAAAGTATTATACGTGGGTTAAATTATGAAATTTACGTTTTGAAGCTGACGAACAAGATGTGAGAAATACGTTTAAGGAATACAGTGTCATGCACATTGATTCGATGGGAAGGTGGACGGAAGGAATCTATGAAGGGGTCCCAGAAGGATCCTTCAACCTCAAGATGACCCTGAGAAATTTAGGACCAAGGTTTATGTGACCTATGTGGGTCAGCGAAGAACGTGTCGACTATGTGGGTCATACGGAAATATAACTGCAGTGTGTGAGAAATGTACGAGAAATGTGGTTGTGGAGCAGGTGGTGGAGTCTAGTGCAAGGGCGGAAGAAGTAGTGGTGCCCACAGGCAGGTGGAGTGACATAGTGAAAGCCACTGAGGAAAAGTGTCAAATGTTACCCCCTGTGTTGCAGGAGGTAGAGGTGGGGGAAACTGTGGTAAGGAAGAATGATGTGCAGTTGGATACAGTCGATGAAATACCAGAGGTATGATGGAGACTTTTGGACCGTCCCACAGATGAAGCGGTGCTGGAAGCTAGTGAAGCTGGGGAGAAATTTATGGAAGATGTGGGGAAGGTGTTGGGGGAGGGAGTGGGGAAGAGTTGTATAGAGACTCTGAACGTGCAGGTTACTGTGCACTAAGAGGATACGGTGTCGGATATGGAAATTGGGTCTGAATCGTGGAAGCGATCCATGGGTGGTATTGAAGATGATGTCATTACGTCTGGCCAGAGGTCTGGTAAAAAGGCATGGGTGGAGGAACCACAAAGAGGGGGGGAAGGGAGTTGATGGGGCAAAGAGTATGCAGAACAATGGTAAAATGATGAGAGCAGTGAAACCCCCGATGGTAAAGGTGTGTAAGTCTAAGGGTAAGCCACCTCTATCCTATTTAAGTGTGTCACGTTTAACATGAACGACCTGAAAGCCGAAGTAAAGAGAAAATGGGTTCAGATGACTTTGAAAAGATGCACGGTGGATATTGGCTTCTTACTGGAGCACAATATTAGGTATGGTAGGGATTTGTTGTTCCAAGGATACAGAGTGTATGTGAGTAATTCGGGTAGCTTCAAGGGCAGGGTGGGGGTAATCGTGAGAGAGACCAGTCCCTTTCAGTTACTAACTTGGGAGGAGAGAGGTGGGGGACAGATTGTGAGGGTTGATGGAGTGTATATGCCGGCTGTTAGGAATAACAAGATAAAAGAAGAATTCGTGAGGGAGCAGATATTTTCTTACATGGGGGGATTGTCTGAGGTAACAATCATAGGAGGCGATTGGAATTGTGTTATAAGGAAAAAGGATGTTGAGCCTCGTGAAGTGGGGTGTGTATTGGGTCTTTTGAGGGATGTGTTGGGAAGTGCGGGGTTGAGGGATGTGGTGGGAGCAGGGTAGAGTGTTTATCATACCTTTGTCAGACGGGGATACGCTGCTCGATTGGATAGGATTTATGTGTCAGAGGTGGTATCGGTGGAGGAGATCAGGTGTGTAGACGTGGGATTTTCGGATCATAGAGGTGTGCTGGTGGTTGTGGAATGGGAGGGTATGTATGAAATGGGACCCGGGGTTTTGGAAACTTAACGTGAGATTTCTGGGAGGAGAGGGGGAAGGGGACATTTTCAAGGAATGGTGGGGAAATGTATGGACAAAAGGGAAGATGGAAAAGGATGTAGAACAGTGGTGGGAACAGTGTGCCAAATCGGGCATCAGGGATTTCTATAAAGCAAAGGGTAAAGAGGATCGGCAATGAAAATTTTGGTTACAGAAGTATTTGGAGGGACAGCTAGAGCTATGTTATGAGGGAGGAAGAAGTACACAGGTGGGAGAAGTGAGGGATATCAAAGAGATATTATGTGAGTTACAAAATGAGAGGTTCAATGCGATACGGTTATGGGCGGAATGGATGACGACTTGTGGGGCGATAAGCCGTTGAATACTGTTTTGAGGGCATTTAAAACGAGGAGGACATGTATGACGATTCTAAGGTTAGAAGTGGAGGAGGACGGGCAAGGGTATGTGAGGGGGCAGAGGATGAAAACCACTGAGGCCAATAAGTCTGTACTTAGCAAAGCGTTTTGAGAAATATTTGACAAGGGATGTATGAGGAAGTAGAGAGAAGGAAATACTAGTGGAGGGTATACAACAAGTGTTGGGAGAGAAGGATAGGAGTAGTATGGAAGGAGGCATAAGTGAAGAAGTGTGGATGGCAGTGAAAAGTATGAGTTTGATGAAATCACCTGGTCTGTATGGAATACTGAATGATGTCTATATGGTGCACTGGAGTGTGATGAGAGAGTGCTTGGTACGTTTATTCAATTGTATGAAAGAGAATGAGGTTCTAGGAATAATGCAGCGAACAGGGGTTGTAGTATTAGTCAAAAAGAGGGATGAGGGAGTGACTATTAGTGATTATAGGGGTCTGTCCATGATGTTGCGAAAATATTAGGGAATAGGATGAAGAGGGTGTTAGGAAGGGTGATTGAGGTAGGGAAATATGGAATACCTGGCAGGTGTATGAATCACGGACAAGCTAGGATAAGGGATTTCATCGAGAGTAGTAGAGGGGGAGGCGAATTAGCTTTAGACTGGCAAGCAACGTATGATAGTGTTGATAGGGAAATGTTGTGGATGATAATGAAGAAGCAAGGGTTTGGTGATGAGATAGTTGAATGGGCGAAACTGCTGTACAAGGATGCGTGTGTAAGGGTACAAGTTAACGGTTTGGTGAGTAGGGAAGTGCGAATGGAGAAGGGTCTGCGGCAGGGATGCCCATTGTCGCAGATCCTTTTTGCGTGTCTGCAGAACTCTCTATATAGTCTGATAAAGGTAGGGGTATGGGAGGGACCAGAGGGTATTGGGCAAGAGGGTGGGATAATAGGATACATGGATGACACTACTGTATTGATAAGGAGTGAGGAAGGGCTGTGCTGTGTGGGTAGGATTATAAACGTTTTTGGCAAGGCAACGGGGTTGGCCATTAATATGGCAAAGTCTAAGCTGTTGGAGGAGGGATCTTGGGTGGGGGGTGGCATGGGGATGAGGTGTGGATGGCCGGTTGTCGAGAGGGTCAAGATTTGTGGTGTATTTTTTATGAATGATGTCAGTGAGGCACTTAGAGTGAATGCTGAATAGGTTGAAAGTGGGGCATTATGAAGGATGGGAGAGTGGAAGACGGGGACCTAATCCTCCAGCAGCATGTAGTTGTGGTCAATGCATTAGTCTACAGCAAGTGATGGCACGTGGCTGTTGTGTTTCCTGTGTTGAGTGAGGATGTGATTGAATTGGAGAGGAAGGTTCTAAGGTGTGTGTGGGGTTTTGGGAAACATTGGATACAGAAAGACGTTGTCATGAAAAGGAGGTGGGCGAGGGGACTGGGGCTTATAAATATAAGGAGTCAGCTTCGGGGATTGTATGTAAAGTATTGCTTCCTCAGGAAGGGGGGAGCGGAACGGGGAAGACGGGTGGAAAGGGTTATGAATGAATTGAAAAGGTGGTGGGGGCGGGGGGAGCGAGGAGCTTCTGCAGTGTAGCGATATGCTGAGAGGAATATTGGCAGTGAAAGACCCTCGGGGTATTACAGCAAGAATGCTGGTGAAGGTAGGGGAGGGTGCGGACGTGGTGGCAGGGGAGGCAGTGTTTCCAGTTTATAACTTCAAAGGAATATGGGATGGGTTGAGACGTTTGAGGTTGAAGTCGAGGGTTCGTGAGTTAGTTTATAGATTTTTACATAGGGTAGTCATGTCCAAAACTGTGTTATTTAGAATGGCGCTGGCAGTGATGCCCAGTTGCGATAGGTGTGGGGGGAGGGAGGATACTGCTTACCATGCAGTATACTTCTGTGAATGTTTGGAGAATTTAAGGACATTTTTGGGAGGGGTAATACGTTTGATGGGGTGGTGGAATCAACACCTTCAGGGTGCTGTGTTTGGATGTTGGAGGGGTGCAGGAGGATGTTAGGAGGGCTATAATGTATGTTGCCATAGATTACGAAACTGTAGATTGGAATTTGATAGAGGAACATAGGGGAGTCCGTTTGAAGGTTATGGTGGCTAATATGTATAGAACAAAATGTAGGAACAGGGTTTTGTACGGTGAAATATAGGATAGGTTTTTTTCCGGAGAGTTATAGAAGTTTGATGGTGGAAGGGCTTTTAGGGGTGGGGAGAGGGGATAGGGGAGAAAGAGGTAGGTGAAAAGAGAATGGTCTCGGGAGGGGGAGGGTTTGAGTATTTTGTGTGGTGTGTTGGAGAAGTGTGTGGAAGGACATGTTTGTTTTCTGTTTTTTTTTTTTTTTTTTTTTCTCCTCCCTAGTATAGAGAATAAATGGGAGAGTGAGAGGGAGGGAGGGGTTATAAATGACGGAAAACTTTCCTGTTTACCCTAGTTTTGAAGGCAGCAGGAGCTGACTTGTTGCACAAGTAGTTGGGGTTTTTGATCGAATGAGTGTGGTTACTGATACAAGACTAAGGAAGGGTAGAGGGAGGAGGGGGGAAGTTCTTTGAGGTTTTCGGGGAAATATAGAGGTGGCTTACCTGCGACAAGTGGAACTTTTTATGTTTTACGGTTTTTTCAGGTCACCTGGTGCTGGAGAAATCACTACTTGCACTTAAGGTGCGTAAGGATTATGTAGAGTTAGTATGGCATACCTCCATGTTTAACCGCATAATTGTGAAGGCTTGTTATTGGCCTATATCTAAATGTTTTTACGGTTATCGATATAATATATCGAACAAAGGATTACAAAATGGTGAATTAGAAATTGTGTATTTGTATTACCGTTCCCGTCCTTATCTTTTCATTTTTGTCAATGATAGTGGGATTCTCTATGTTTGTCGAGAATCTGGAAGTGGAGAGGTTGTTCCTGCAGGAAGCGATTAAAGCTAAGGCTGGATTAGGAGAGTCATGGCTGTCTCGTCTCTCCAAGTTAACTTATTTCGGTTATTTGAGTAAAGTCATTTCCTCACATGTTGACGAAGACGTCAGCAAGTTTGCGAACTAGAGGACGTCATGGTGGCCAGAATTTGGCTTCATCTTCAGGGCCAATGACACTTTTCAAGAAGTAAAATATCTCAGGAGTTACCTGAAAGTAATGAATGATAAAGCACAAAATGAAAAGCATGAGGGGATTACTGTATTGGCGACGGTGTTTTTCAGAAAGTGTTTACGGTGCAGAAGCCCTCAGCAAAAGGATCACCAGCAACACAGAGGATGTAGTGAGGGAAGAGGTCACTAGCGAAAAGGTCGTGAACGCAGCTACTTCAGCTTGTGAGTCTCATCCGGGGCTCTATATCTCAAATATTCCATACGAATGTTCATATGCTAAATTATATGATCTCTTTGGTAGATGTGGTGGTCTCGCAAAACTAATCATGCCCCATTGTAAGAGGGGTTAAAGTGGGTTTGCCAACGCTTACTTCGAAAACGTCTCGCAGAGAGACGCTGGTCTCAAGTTTAATGGTTATAAAATGCCTTGCAACAGGCCAAAAATAGAGCCAAGTTCGCTCTACGTGGCTATACTAAGACCACGTACTGAAGCTGTCAGTCTGCCTGAGGAACGGACTAGAGGAGGAGGGTCAGACCAACACAATAATAACCTCGAACAACGACCATCTCAAGGTCCTTCCCGGCATCTAAGTTGCCAGACACAGGGTCCGGAAGACGTACCAAAGGCTCAAACACACCAGCCTAAGAGCCAAAATGACCAATTCAGGCATCCTAGAGACCAAATCCAGGGTGCAAGAGGACAACATCAAAGTCCAAGAGGCCTACATCTATCACCAAAAGATAAACCACGGGGTCAAAGTAGTCACACTCTGTGCTCAAGAGAACAACCCCAGCAGCCAGGAGACCAACCCCAGGGTGCAAGAAGCTATCCTCTGCTTCCAAGAACTCAACCGCAGGGTACAAGAAGCTACACCCACGGTTCAAAGAATAAATACCAGGCTTCAAAGAATCACAACTAGGGTCCTAAAGACCAATCACTCTCACCAAGAAATCAGCCGTAGGGTACAAGCTACTCACCATAGCAAACAATGATATTTTAGCGATCAAGAGAAATAATACAGTGAATGGTGAGTAAACCTACTTGTAACGACAAGTAAGATAAACTTTGTGTTGAAGATACGATAGTGAAGATGATAAGTTACATTGTGTAGCATAAACAAAGGCAGTGTTGTTCTTGGTAGAGACGATACCTAAATGTCATGTAATGTGTATGTGTAGCTGTTGAATGAATACATGTATTTGTAGTTGCAGGGTTCGAGTGACGGTGTGTGTGCGTGCGTACCTGTGTGTGTGTGTGTGTACTCACCTAGTTGTAGTTGCAGGGATCGATTCACATCTCCTGTATGTGCGTGTGCACTCATCTAGTTGTTGTTGCAAGGGTCGAGTCACAGTTCCTCTGTGTGTGTACTCATCTACATGTGGTTGCAGGGGTCGAGGCATAGCTCCTCGCCCCGTGTGTAAGTGTGTGTGCACACACACATGCTTGTCCTATTTGAATTGTATTACTATTAAAAAGTACATTATAATGTTCCTTGAATATCTGGATTTTCAGATGAATTGTTTGTGAGAGGCTGAATAAGGTTAAAATATTTTCTTAAACATATTTTCGTAAAGATACTTATAACGTCCAGTAAGACATAATATTAAGATAAACTTTTTGTTGAAGATACGATAGTGAAAGATAAGTTGTGAATCATAAACAAAGGCAGTGTTGTTCTTAGTATAGACGATAGTTAAATATCATATAATGAGTAGTATGTGAAGATTGTGATATGTGTTTAGTAAAGCAGTTGAATGAATACGTCTATTTCTGGTTGCAGGGGGTCGAGTGACAGTACTCACCTAATTGTGGTTGCAGGGATCGAGACTCAGCTCCTGGCCCCGCCTCTTCGCTGTCTGCTACTGGGTCTCTGCTCTCCCTGCTCCATGAGCTTTATCATACCTTGTCTTAAAACTATGTATGGTTCCTGCCTCCACTATATCTTTCTCTAGACTACTATTCCACTTCCTGACTACTCTGTGGCTGAAGAAATGCTTCATAACATCCTTTGACTCATCTGAGTCTTCAGCTTCCAGTTGTGTCCCCTTGTTTCTGTGTTCCCTCTCTGGAACATCCTGTCCCTGTCTACCTTGTCAATTCCCCGCAGTATTTTGTATGTCGTTATCATGTCTCCTCTGACCCTTCTTTCCTCCAGTGTTGTTAGTCCTATTTCCCTTAACCTTTCTTCATAAGACAGACCCCTGAGTTGTGGAACTAACCTTGTCGCAAACCTTTGCACTTTCTCTAGTTTCTTTACGTGCTTGACCAGGTGTGGGTTCCAGACTGGTGCTGCATATTCTAGTATGGGCCTGACGTACACGGTATACAGTGTCTTGAACGATTCCTTGTTAAGGTAACGGAACGCTAATCTTAGGTTTGCCAGTCGCCCATATGCTGCCGCAGTTATCTGGTTGATGTGTGCCTCCGGAGACGTGCTTGGCGTTATACTCACTCCAAGGTCTTTCTCCTTTGCCGAGGTTTGTAGCCTTTGTTCGCCTAGCTTGTACTCTGTCAGCGGTCTTCTTTGCCCTTCTCCGATCCTCATGACTTTGCATTTGGAGGGATTGAATTCGAGAAGCCAATTGCTAGACCAGATGTCGAGCTTGTCCAGGTCTGTTTGCAGCCTTGCCTGGTCCTCTTCCGATGTGATTCTCCTCATTATTTTCGCATCATCCGCGAATAGAGACACTTCTGAGTCTATCCCGTCCGTCATGTCATTTACATATACCAGGAATAACACTGGTCCTAGGACTGATCCCTGCGGTACACCGCTCGTCACAGGCGCCCACTGTGATACCTCACCACGCACCATGACCCTTTGTTGTCTCCCTTTGAGGTATTCCCTGATCAATTCCAGTGCCCTTCCTGTTATACCTGCTTGTTCTTCCAACTTCTTTACTAATCTCATGTGAGGAACTGTGTCGAAGGCCTTCCTGCAGTCCAGGAAAATGCAATCAACCCACCCTTCTCTCTCCTGCCTTACCTCTGTTACTTTATCATAGAACTCCAGGAGGTTTTTTACACAGGATTTGCCTTCCCGGAATCCGTGCTGTCTGGTGTTTATTATCCTGTTCAGCTCAAGGTGTTCCACCATTCTTTTCCTGATGATTTTCTCCAGGACTTTGCACACTATACACGTAAGTGACACCGGTCTATAGTTTAGTGTCTCTTTTCTGTCTCCTTTTTTAAAAATGGGGACTACGTTGGCCTACTTCCATACCTCAGGTAGCTGCCCAGTTTCAAGGGATGTGTTGAATAGTATGGTAAGTGGCACACTCAGCTCCTTCCCGAAGAACCCACGGGGAGATATTGTCCGGACCCATCGCCTTTGAGGTATCGAGGTCACTGAGTAACTGCTTCACTTCCTCCTCAGTTGTGTGTATGCCCTCTAGCACTTGGTACATCCCTTGTTGGTGACGAACCCCGTCCTATCTACCCAGCTGCCTTCCTTCCTCCATTG
>WNWK01026003.1:0-27905 GCA_009830355.1 Cherax destructor
GTTAGTGAAGATGAGGTCCAGCGTATTTTCTAGTCTTTTAGGCTCTATTATTTGCTGGTTTAAGGTGAATTTGGTGCAGAGATTTCATAGCTCATGTGTGTGAGAATTTTCATCTGAGCTGCCTCTGTTAAAACATTATTTGTTACACTCCTCCATTTTAGGTGTCTCAAGTTGAAATCCCCCAGTAACAGGAGTTGGGACATTTTTTCCAGATAGTAGTGAATTTTCAAAAGCTGTTCCTGGTATTTCTGGGAACTTGCGTCTGGTGTCTTGTATACTACAACAATGACAAGGTTTTGGTTTTCGATCTGAATAGGTTATAACCTGGGATCCATATTTCATTATGAAAATGATCTTTTATGTGGGTCTCTGTGAATGCTGTAAACATTACATTTGACTCCGTGAGCAGTCCCTTGATGTAAGGTATTTTGTTGTTTGTTGATGGCTTTAGACCCTGTATGTTTACAAGGATAAATGTCGTTATATTGATGGAATTTAGCGGGGCTTTGTTTGCTGGCAATAAAATCTGTTGTTCTGGAGTGGCGGCCAATGACTGTGCCTCTGCTGGAAAAGTGTTTTCAGTTGGTGAAGGATTTCCGTCATTTCTTGCTTGTCTTTTTACCTTCCTGGCACTATAAAACCTCTTTCTCTGGAGAGGGTTTGGCTCCCCTCTTTTGTTTCCCATAGTGTGGCTGGTCTGTGTCTTCTTGTCCCCTTTAGATGATGTGCCTGGCAGTATGTGTTGTAGCATTTTCTTTCATGGATTGATGAGTGACACATTTCTGGGTGAAATAAGTTACAGGAAAGAAAGTTGCACTCTCCTGTTGCCATGTGGGTGCGGCATTTTTTGGGATAATCAAAAGCGCATGTCCCACCTGTTTTTAGAAGTCATAGAATTTGCGTATATTGGATTTTTGTTTGCCAGGATTTTTTGTGGCTGCATTCCCTACTGGTGAACTTTTTTCTGTTTCCCCTCTACCTACCGCCCCTGTACGGACATCAGAGCTTCCACCAGTTTTTACTGGTAATGTGTCAACACTATTCCCTGAGGCATCATCCCCTATTGTTCCATCTCCAGCAGTATTGCTACTTTATACCTCTGGAAATTGTGTAATGTTGTCTTTATCTGTTTTATTACCAGGATCACTATCTCCATCTGGAGCACTGTCCTCCAGGTCAACACCAGCATCCTCTGGAGCACTGTCCTCCAGGTCAACACCAGAACCCTCTGGAGCACTGTCCTCCAAGACAGCAACATCCAACCCATCCATTTTATTTTCCCAGCTGTTATACAAGGCTGTCATGTTTTCTAAGAAGGATATTTTGTTGGTGTTCTTGTCTTTTGATATAGCTGCTATTTTTTCCCATAGGTATATCTAGTTTGAGCAGACCTAAAAACATTTTTCTGATTTTATATCAATAGTGGTTTCAGGTTTAAAGTTCCTGCATGATCTATGTGACCAATTACCACAGGAACTGCATGCAATCCATGCATGAATTCGCCTGTGTTACTCTTTCTGCAGACTACACAGATTTTTATGATGGTGGTCATTTACAACTCCTGGCACATTTGACAACTCTCCTAGCTAGGAACATTAAAAGTATTTAGTTGTCAGTGTTGGAACAGTTCTTCTCGGTAGGCTGACTAGGATAAGCTTACTAAAAAATTTTTTTTATTATATATGTTAGTATTTATACTGTAGTTTGTGATATAGAATGTATATACTGTAGTTTGATGTATATGATATATACGTCGTGCCGAATTCCCTAGATCAAGAGCCCCTCACCAGTGTCAAGGAACCTTTTTTGAGGAGTTCTTTAAAATAATTGTTATATTAGCAATGAAACTTTCGTAGCCTAATACCCTGCGAGGGAGACGGTAATACCCTGCGAGGGAGACGGAAATACCCTGCGAGGGAGACGGTAATGCCCTGCGAGGGAGACGGTAATACCCTGCGAGGGAGACGGTAATACCCTGCGAGGGAGACGGTAATACCCTGCGAGGGAGACGGTAATACCCTGCGAGGGAGACGGTAATACCCTGCGAGGGAGACGGTAATACCCTGCGAGGGAGACGGTAATACCCTGCGAGGGAGACGGTAATACCCTGCAAGGGAGACGGTAATACCCTGCGAGGGAGACGGTAATACCCTGCGAGGGAGACATTAATACCCTGCGAGGGAGACATTAATACCCTGCGAGGGAGACATTAATACCCTGCGAGGGAGACGGTCTCTCGGGTGAAAATGGTAAGAATTACAAGAATTATGCCATGTATTCACTAAACATGTTGCTTTTATGTAAGACTGAGATCTTTGAGTGATTATAAAGTGGGGTGTCAACGAAGCTTTTGGCACCAACCTGAAAGAGCTTTGCAAAGTACTGGTGCCTAGCTTCACCGGTCTTCTTGTTGACATCGATGGAGATATGGAGTCTAACAGCGATCTGGGAAGAGGAACTTAAGTTGATCAAAGAAGTGATGCTTCTTGTATTCATCATTGTTTAGTGATGAACTGCCTTAACATATCATTAAGAACATTATCAAAGTTACACAACACTACAATAGTTACTATACATATGTAAAAGAAATTAAGAAGTGTTAATTAGTACTGTAGAAGGCTGAAACAAAGGTTCGATGTGAAACCTGGTTTGATTTGTGCCGCTCAGAACAACATAGGACTGACAAAGGGGTTCTTGTTTACAAAGTCACATAGCACTGACCTGCCTCACATCTAGCGTGTGTAAACTAGTGATGACTTGCTTGAGAAGGATCCACTCACGACCTTCCAGGTCACTCTTGAGAAACTTGATCTGACGACCGGTGTGTCCGAGCGTGGTAGCAATGTAGTCGAGTGAGCGCCGCATCTCTACCTTACCACCTTCCTCAGGGAGATCATAAGGAAACGCTGCTATGTTCCAGGCGTGCTCCCGCCAGTACTCTGACCTCTGTATGTGTTCTGCTTCCCTCACCTGACATGCATGTATACAAACCATGTCAAATTGTATAATCATAATAGCATTCGCAGCACATATAAAATAAAATTCCGTGAAGGTACGTAATATGAGGAGCCCATCAAGTTTTATTTTAACCTCTTAGGTTACATTAAACTAATCATGTTTAGATATAAATATTTACTTTAGAATAACGCAGAGATGATCCGACTTTCCTATTTTATGATGCTGTCTCTGGAAACTTTTCCGGATCCAACATTGTCACGCACTTGGAAATACTAATGATAATTAGCCGGGAGCAATGGACTAGTAACCCTTTCTTCTTTAGAAAGTACTAACAAAGAGAAGAAGAAAAACTTTATAAAACTGGGATGTTTGAAGGTGCGTGGATGTAGTGCGGATGATAAGAAAGAGATGATTGCTGATGTTATGAACGAAAAGAAGTTGGATGTCCTGGCTCTAAGCGAAACAAAGCTGAAGGGGGTAGGCGAGTTTCAGTGGGGAGAAATAAATGGGATTAAGTCAGGAGTATCTGAGAGAGTTAGAGCTAAGGAAGGGGTAGCAATAATGTTGAAGGATCAGTTATGGAAGGAGAAGAGGGAATATAAGTATATAAATTCAAGGATTATGTGAAACAAAATATGGGTCAGATGCAAAAAGTGGGTCACAATAAGTGTGTATGCACCTGGAGAAGAGAGGAGTGTAGAGGAGAGAGAGAGATTTTAGATGTTAAGCGAGTGTGTAGAAACTTTTGAACCAAGTGAGAGAGTAATTGTGGTAGGGGACCTAAATGCTAAAGTAGGAGAAACATGTAGAGAGGATGTTGTAGGTAAGTTTGGGGTGCCAGGTGTAAATGATAATGGGAGCCCTTTGATTGAACTTTGTATAGAAAGAGGTTTGGTTATAGGTAACACATATTTTAAGAAAAAGAGGATAAGTATACAAGATATGGTATAGGGCGTAATGACAGTAGTTTGTTGGACTACGTATTGGTAGATAAAAGACTGTTGGGTAGACTTCAGGATGTACATGTTTATAGAGGGGCCACAGATATATCAGATCACTTTTTAGTTGTAGCTACAGTGAGAGTAAAAGGTAGATGGGATACAAGGAAAATAGAAGCAGTAAGTAAGAGAGAGTTGAAGGTTTATAAACTAAAGGAGGAGGCATTTAGGGTAAGATATAAAGAACTATTGGAGGATAGATGGGCTAGTGAGAATTTAGGCAATGGGGTCGAAAAAGTATAGGGTAGGTTTAAGAATGTAGTGTTAGAGTGTTCAGCAGAAGTTTGTGGTTACAAGAAAGTGGGTGTGGGAGGGAAGAAGAGTGAATGGTGGAATGATGATGTAAAGAGAGTAGTAAGAGAGAAAAGGTTAGCATGTGAAAGGTTTTTACAAAGTAGAAGTGATGCAAGGAGGAGGAGTATATGGAGAGAAAAGGAGAGGTTAAGAGAGTGGTGAAGCAATGTAAAAAGAGAGCAAATGAGAGAGTGGGTGAGATGTTATCAACAAATTTTGTTGAAAATAAGAAAAAGTTTTGGAGTGAGATTAATAAGTTGAGGAAGCCTAGGGAACAAATGGATTTGACAGTTAAAAATAGGAGAGGAGAATTATTATATGGAGAGTCAGAGGTATCGGGAAGATTGAGGGTATATTTTAAGGAATTGTTAAATGTTGATGAAGATAGGGAAGCTATGAGGAGTGAGGATGATCCAGTTGTGAGTGTGGGGGAAGTTAGTGAGGCAGTGGGTAGAAGGAAAGGGGGTAAGGCAGCTGGGATTGATGGGATAAAGATAGAAATGTTAAATGCAGGAGAGGATATAGTTTTGGAGTGGTTGGTGTTTTTATTTAATAAATGTATGGAAGAGGGTAAGGTACCTATGGATTGGCAGAGAGCATGTATAGTTCCTTTGTATAAAGGCAAAGGGGACAAAAGAAAGTGCAAAAATTATAGGGGAATAAGTCTGTTGAGTATACCTGGTAAAGTGTATGGTAGAGTTATTATTGAAAGAATTAAGAGTAAGACGGAGAGCAGGATAGTGGATGAACAAGGAGGCTTTAGGAAGCGTAGGGGGTGTGTAGACCAAGTGTTTACAGTGAAACATATAGGTGAACAATATATAGATAAGGGTAAAGAGGTGTTTGTGGCATTTATTGATTTGGAAAAGGCGTATGATAGGGTGGATAGGGGGGCAATGTGGCAGTTGATGCAGGTGTATTGAATAGGAGGTAGGTTACTGAAAGCAGTGAAGAGTTTTTATGAGTATAGTGAGGCTCAGGTTAGAGTATGTAGGAGAGAGGGAGATTATTTCCCAGTAAAAGTAGGCCTTAGACAAGGATGTGTGATGTCACCGTGGTTGTTCAATATATTTATAGATGGAGTTGTAAGAGAAGTGAATGCGAGGGTCTTGGCAAGAGGTGTGGGGTTAAAAGATAAAGAATCTAACACAAAGTGGGAGTTGTCACAGTTGCTCTTTGCTGATGACACTGTGCTTTTGCGAGATTCTGAAGAGAAGTTGCAGAGGTTGGTGGATGAGTTTGGTAAGGTATGTAAAAGAAGGGAATTAAAAGTGCATATAGGTGGCAGTGATGTACCAGGGCCTAGGACAGTGATGTACCGGGGGCTAGGGGAGTGATGTACCGGGGGCTAGGGTTGTGATGTACCAGGGGATAGGGTAGTGATGTACCAGGGGCTAGGGTA
This sequence comes from Cherax destructor, assembly GCA_009830355.1. NCBI lineage: Eukaryota > Metazoa > Arthropoda > Malacostraca > Decapoda > Parastacidae > Cherax > Cherax destructor. The sequence continues at coordinate 5,653 of WNWK01026003.1, forward strand.
GTGATGTACCGGGTCTAGGGTAGTGATGTACCGCGGGCTTGGTTAGTGATGTACCGGGGGCTAGGGCAGTGATGTACTGGAGGCTAGGGCAGTGATGTGCCAGAGGCTAGGGCAGTGATGTGCCAGAGGCTAGGGCAGTGATGTACCGGGGGATTGGGTAGTGATGTACCGGGGGCTAGGGTAGTGATGTACCGGAGCTAGGGTAGTGATGTTCCGCGCGCTAGGGTAGTGATGTACCGGGGGCTGATGTAGTGATGTACCGGGGGCTGATGTAGTGATGTACCGGGGGCTGATGTAGTGATGTACCAAGCGATAGAGTAGTGATGTACAGGGTGCTAGGGTAGTGATGTACTTGGGGATAGGGTGGTGATGTTCCGGGGGCTAGGGTAGTGATGTACCGGGGGCTAGGGTAGTGTTGTACCGGGGGCTAGGTTAGTGATGTACCGGGGGCTAGGGTAGTGATTTACCGGGGCTAGTGTAGTGATGTACCTCGGGCTAGGTTAGTAATGTACCGGGAGCTAGGGTAGTGATGTACCGGGGGCTAGGGTAGTGATTTACCGGGGGCTAGGGTAGTGATGTACTGTGTTGTGGGGTTCTTTTCATAGATTTGGTAATATTAACAGACGATGAGCTTGGTTTTTGGTAGCGTTTAATGAGGCGTTGGATATATGTGTCCGCCGGCTAGGCCTACTCGGATTGTACTGACTACTAGGGCCGCCCGGCACTGAGGCATTCAAAAGGCAGGCCTATCATTGGCTAACACAAGTCACATGGTAATCACGTGAACAGCTATGGCGCAGCCGTTAGAAGTACGAACCGTACAGTACCGGGGGCTAGGTTAGTGATGTACCGGGGGCTAGGTTAGTGATGTACCGGGGCTAGGGTAGTGATTTGGGGCTAGTGTAGTGATGTACCGCGGGCTAGGTTAGTAATGTACCGGGAGCTAGTGTAGTGATGTACCGGGGGCTAGGGTAGTGATGTACCTGGGGCTAGGGTAGTGATGTACCGGGGGCTAGGGTAGTGATTTACCGGGGGCTAGGGTAGTGATGTACCGGGAGCTAGGGTAGTGATGTACCGGGGGCTAGGGTGGTGATGTTCCAGGGGATAGGGTAGTGATGTACCAGGGGCTAGGGTAGTGATGTACCTGGAGCTAGGGTATTGATGTACCGGGGGCTAGGGTAGTAATGTACCGGGGGCTAGAGTAGTGATGTACCGTGGGCTAGGGTAGTGATGCACCGGGGGCTAGGGTAGTTGTGTACCGGGGGCTTGGGTAGTGATGTACCTGGGGCTAGGGTAGTGATGTTCCGGTGGCTAGGGTAGTGATGTACCCGGGGCTAGGGTAGTGATGTACCGGGGGCTAGGGTAGTGATGTACCGGGGCTAGGTAGTGATGTACCGGGGGCTAGGGTAGTGATGTACCGGGGCTAGGTAGTGATGTACCGGGGCTAGGGTAGTGATGTACCGGAGGCTAGAGTAGGATGTACCGGGGCTAGGGTAGTGATGTACCGGGGGCTAGGGTAGTTGTGTACCTGGGGCTAGAGTAGTGATGTACCTGGAGCTAGGGTATTGATGTACCGGGGGCTAGGGTAGTAATGTACCGGGGGCTAGAGTAGTGATGTACCGTGGGCTAGGGTAGTGATGCACCAGCGGCTAGGGTAGTTGTGTACCGGGGGCTAGGGTAGTGATGTACCGGGGGCTAGGATAGTGATGTTCCAGTGGCTAGGGTAGTGATGTACCCGGGGCTAGGGTAGTGATGTACCGGGGGCTAGGGTAGTGATGTACCGGGGGCTAGGGTAGTGATGTACCGGGGGCTAGGGTAGTGATGTACCGGGGGCTAGGGTAGTGATGTACCGGAGGCTAGAGTAGTGATGTACCGGGGGCTAGGGTAGTGATGTACCGGGGCTAGGGTAGTTGTGTACCTGGGGCTAGAGTAGTGATGTACCGGGGCTAGGATAGTGATGTACCGGGAGCTAGAGTAGTGATGTACCGGGGGCTAGGGTAGTGATGTACCGGGGCTAGGGTAGTGATGTACCGGGGGCTAGGGTAGTGATGTACCGGAGGCTAGAGTAGTGATGTACCGGGGGCTAGGATAGTGATGTACCGGGAGCTAGGGTAGTGATGTACCGGGCGCTAGGTTAGTGATGTACCGGGCGCTGATGTAGTGATGTACCGGGCGCTAGGGTAGTGATGTACAGGGGCTAGGGTAGTTGTGTACCGGGGGCTAGGGTAGTGATGTACCGGGGGCTAGGATAGTGATGTACCGGGAGCTAGGGTAGTGATGTTCCGGTTGCTAGGGTAGTGATGTACCCGGGGCTAGGGTAGTGATGTACCGGGGGCTAGGGTAGTGATGTACCTGGGGCTAGAGTAGTGATGTACCTGGGGCTAGAGTAGTGATGTACCGGGGGCTAGGGTAGTGATGTCCGGGGGCTAGGGTAGTTGTGTACCGGGGCTAGGGTAGTGATGTACCGGGGGCTAGGATAGTGATGTACCGGGAGCTAGGGTAGTGATGTACCGGGCGCTAGCGTAGTGATGTACCGGGCGCTGATGTAGTGATGTACCGGGCGCTAGGGTAGTGATGTACCGGGGGATAGGGAGGTGATATTCCTGGGGCTAGGGTAGTGGTGTACCGGGGCTAGGGTAGTGGTGTACCGGGGCTAGGGTAGTGATGTACGGGGGGCTAAGGTAGTGATGTACCGGGGGCTAGGGTTGTGATGTACCGCGGGCTAGGGTAGTGATGTACCGGGAGCTAGGGTAGTGATGTACCGGGCGCTAGGGTTATGCAATAGGGCTCACGACACGACCGTAATTCATCTAGTTGTTTTTTCAAAGTCTTCATCAAAAAGGATTTTCTTTCATGTTTGTGTCTCTAATATTTTCATGTATTTACAGTCACCTTTGCTTTATTTCATTTGATTATTTTACTTTATTATTTATTTTTGTTTCTTATTCTGGTAAAAGGGAGAGTAACTGGCATCTTCTCTGAAGGTTCGTCTTTTCATTCTTTTACGATTAGCATTATTTCTCTATACTATGTTTTCTTCCTTATCATGACTCACGAAATCATAATAACACGATTGCAAACAAACAATACCACGGGTGGGGGTTCGAACCCGCGGTCAGAGAGTCTCAAAACTCCAGACCGTCGCGTAAGCCACTGAGCCAGCTAGCTTCAATAAAATTCATCCAACTAGGAATTTTCTACACCATAGGTAGGTTAGCATAGGCACCACTGTGTCCACAAATGCAAGTTTTTACAGACGAATCTCCCGCTAGCTGGCCCAGTGGCTTACGCGACGGTCTGGAGTTTTGCGACTCTCTGACCGCGGGTTCGAAACCCAGCCATAGTATGTTTTTTTTTTTTCTTCTTTGTTCTTACTCATTTGGGAGTATGAACAATTTTCCAAGAAACGAACTAAAAGGAGATTGATTAGAAGACAGACACCTCTTTGGCATTGTTGAATTCTAGATATACACTGTCCCTGGTGCATGGGTAGTTAGTTCAGTGACCTTCAAGACTCACCTTCTTGTGGTCGAAAGCGTGGACCTCGCAGCTAAACATCTGCATATCTCGCTCAAACTGGTTGTCCTCGTCTTTGCCAAAACTGTAGACGAGACAAGGGTCGTGTGTCATCTCATACTCTTCGTTGAAGCAGATGTACTTGCTTTTTCGTACCTCATCTGCGCACTCCGTCTCACTCTGCAGAGCAGTTTTAAGAATGACTTAGTAAGTACAATCAGAAAGAAGATAAGATAAGATTTTCTTCGGATTTTTAACCCCGGAGAGTTAGCCACCCAGAGTAACCCAAGAAAGTCAGTGCGTCATCAAGGACTGTCTGTCTTATTTCCATTGGGGTCCTTAATCTTGTCCCCCAGGATGCGACTCACACCAGTCGACGAACACCCCAGGTACCTATTTGCTGCTAGATGAACATGACAACAGGTGTAAGGAAACACGTCAAAATGTTTCCACCCGCCGGGAATCGAACCCGGGCCCTCCGTGTGTGAAGCGAGAGCTCTAGTCACCAGGCCACCGGGCCACCCAAGAATGTTTGTTTCATGCTTAGCGAACGGATGATCGAGACTCCACAGTTCCTAGCTCTGAGACATCCACACACTTTGTGATTCTTAAACTTATCATCATTGTAGTTATAAGAAGAAAATTAAGTAAAAATAACTAAGGAGAAGTTAGATTCTAGAGGCAAAGGGCCTCAGCCTCTTTTTATATGAGAAAACTGAATACATCAGCAGTGCGTCTAGAATACATCAGCAGTGCGTCTAGAATACATCAGCAGTGTGTCTGGAATACATCAGCAGTGTGTCTAGAATACATCAGCAGTGTCTGGAATACATCAGCAGTGTGTCTAGAATACATCAGCAGTGTGTCTAGAATATATCAGCAGTGTGTCTAGAATACATCAGCGGTGTGTCTAGAATACATCAGCGGTGTGTCTAGAATAGAAGTGTGCTATCCTAATTGGCGACCTGATTCGCTAATGCCCCAATCAGATCATTAATTAAATCCTTGAGAAACACCCACCATCCCATTCTCCCTACAGGATTTCTTACCTCTTAGACAGGACAGTTTGTGTTCCAGGTGTGAGTGTATCACTTGCCTGTTGCTGAAGGTTTCAGGTAAGGTGTTGGATCTTCCACTTGGCACCAAATTACTTATTACCATAACCGTGAATGCATTCAATTGTACTGATGACAAGAACTTACTACCTTTGGTGTGTGGAGTGTGTTTAAACCCCTTGGGAACACCGCGAAATATCGTATACTGAGTCATAAATGAACACCCGGTTTAGTGACTGGAGACTGTATATGTTACCCTCTTTGTGGTACACATGTGACTGACTGTCCTGCCCTCAAACATGGCACTCAGTGTAGCTAATTGTGGAGGCCTTCTAGTTATTGCTTATACACACAAGACTGCTTAACTTATATATTATAAATTAGTCTAAGGTAACATTAGAAAGCTTTTTCAGTTTAGCTTCAAATCATGTGAGTCTTTGAAGGAAGGTTTGCATTGTATTTGAGCTGTGTATGTATTAACTTGCCATTGTTATTCAAGGAATTGCAATATTACTTTAAATATGATGACAGGTGAATGCCACTTCAGATTTACTTAACAAACTTCAGCCGCACTTTGCACTATTCCTTCTGAGTGCATTAAAGTACATGCAACTGAGGCTATGCAAGACGTGGATAACTTTCTCAACTCATGCAACAGATGATATACATCTAATTTGTATCAGTTGCACCAAAAGGTTAATAAATAAATATAACACAAGAGGGCCAAACATTGTAGTTTCTTTCCTCTTGGATTATTTTGAAGTCCTGCCCCAAAAAGAAACCACAACAGAATATTAACGCCTCTGTAACCCATTAAAAAATTACCACCTGAAACCTGGATGGCAGTTGGGTAATATGTTATTATCATTAAGAAGCTTTACGTGATAATATACAACTCTCTGTAAATTTTTGGATAAGACAATAAGTATATTAACAGGCCTATAATTACAGAACCACGATGTATTATTATTCTTCAAGAAAAAGTGACCCTGGCCGATTTCAGCTCATCCGGAAAGATATTGAAAGCGAGAGGTATATTGACTAAGCGAGTCTCAAGTTACAGTCCGAGCTGAGACTACATTCTTTAGGAGTTTAGCCTGAATATTTTCAGATTTACTGCTTCTAGTTTTTTTCTAGTTTAACTGAAAGAAAATAATATAAGATGCACCTGATAGCTAAAAGTTGTTTTGTGAGGACACTTAATTCCTGGAATAGATAACAAAATTGTTTGAATCTGTTGAAGACTAGTGTTATCACTACTTCAAGTACTACTATTACTACTAGCACTAGTGTTATCACTACTTCAAGTACTACTATTACTACTAGCACTAGTGTTATCACTACTTCAAGTACTACTATTACTACTAGCACTAGTGTTATCACTACTTCTTCTAGTACTACTATTGCTACTACCACCAGTGTTATCACTACTTCTTCTAGAACTACTATTACTACAAGCACTAGTGTTATCACTACTTCTTCTAGTACTACTATTACTACTTCCACCAGTGTTATCACTACTTCTTCTAGTACTACTATTACTACTAGCACTAGTGTTATCACTACTTCTTCTAGTACTACTATTACTACTTCCACCAGTGTTATCACTACTTCTTCTAGTACTACTATTACTACTAGCACTAGTGTTATAACTACTTCTTCTAGTACTACTATTACTACAAGCACTAGTGTTATCACTACTTCTTCTAGTACTACTATTACTACTAGCACCAGTGTTATCACTACTTCTTCTAGTACTACTATTACTACTAGCACTAGTGTTATCACTACTTCTTCTAGTACTACTATTACTACTAGCACTAGTGTTATCACTACTTCTTCTAGTACTACTATTACTACTAGCACCAGTGTTATCACTACTTCTTCTAGTACTACTATTACTACTAGCACTAGTGTTATCACTACTTCTTCTAAAACTACTATTACTACTAGCACTAGTGTTATCACTACTTCTAGTACTACTATTACTACTAGCACCAGTGTTATCACTAATTCTTCTAGTACTACTATTACTACTAGCACTAGTGTTATCACTACTTCTTCTAGTACTACTATTACTACTAGCACTAGTGTTATCACTACTTCTTCTAGTACTACTATTACTACAAGCACTAGTGTTATCACTACTTCTTCTAGTACTACTATTACTACTAGCACCAGTGTTATCACTACTTCTTCTAGTACTAATATTACTACTAGCACTAGTGTTATCACTACTTCTTCTAGTACTACTATTACTACTAGCACTAGTGTTATCACTACTTCTTCTAGTACTACTATTACTACTAGCACCAGTGTTATCACTACTTCTTCTAGTACTACTATTACTACTACCACCAGTGTTATCACTACTTCTTCTAGTACTACTAAAATTACTAGCGCCAGTGTTATCACTTCTTCTTCTAGTACTACTATTACTACAACCACCAGTGTTATCACTACTTCTAGTACTACTATTACTACTACCACCAGTGTTATCACTACTTCTTCTAGTACTACTAAAATTACTAGCGCCAGTGTAATCACTTCTTCTTCTAGTACTACTATTACTACTAGCACTAGTGTTATCACTACTTCTTCTAGTGGAAATAAATGGTATAAAATACCGACACAATGGAAAAATAAACACATAAGCAGTATAATGTGATCCTTTATTGACAACGTTTCGCCCACGCAGTGGGCTTTATCGAGTCACAGACAGATCTACCTGGAAAATGAGCAACATGGAGATATATATAGGGTACAGTCAGGTGGAGAATGCTGGGTCAGGTGGAGAAAGCTGCATGTGACAGTCTTAAAAGTAGTGTGATAGTTGAAAACATAGTGTGACTTAAAGGACCTGCAGTGTACCATTCTTGAGTTCTAGGTGGGATAGCGTTGAAGAAGTTTCTTGGCAATAGGTTCAGCTATGTTGTAGAAGCCGTTGTTCTGGTTGAAGTTGTTGGATATACAGATGAGTGATGATTCTAGGATTCTTCGGTATTGCGTGTTGTCTTTCTGGCGATGAGTCTTGCGTTTCACAACCATTTAATCAACTACAGAAACGCAAGACTCATCGCCAGAGAAGACAACACGCAATACCGAAGAATCTAGAATCATCACTCATCTGTATATCCAACAACTTCAACCAGAACAACGGCTTCTACAACATAGCTGAACCTATTGCCAAGAAACTTCTTCAACGCTATCCCACCAGTGGTGGACCTGACTAAACTCAGTGAAGACGTGTCTTGTGTGCTCTCTGTCAATCTGAAGAAGATGTCCTCTCTTGAGCTACTCTACCAGCAGCTGAAGGAAGAACTGAGGGTAGCTAAGCTTGAGATACAGCGACTGACTGAGGAAAACAAGAGGATTCGTAGTAATCCTCCTGTTGAGAATCCTCAAGCCAGGAAAGGAACCTGGACAGTGGCTAAAACGCATGGGACAAAGTTAAGGCTCAAGAGGACGGGTGGAGAGGTAGAAACAACGAAGACCCAGGAGAATGTTGTGGAAACATCGAACCCATTCTCCGTGCTACCCGATGAATGTGAGTCGACTTCTGGGAGCGTCACGACGAAAGACACAAAGGAAGGTAAAAACATTGTTGTTGTTGGGACAGTCAGGTTAGGTACATGGATAGGGCTTTCTGTTTGATTGATAGGAGTAGGAGACAGAGGGTTTGCTTTCCTGGGGCTGGGATGGAGGATATTGTTAGCCGTCTGGACGACATCATGAGAGGTAATGGGAGCAATCCTATTATCTGTCTCAGTGCTGGAGGCAACGATGTTGGCAGACGTAGGAGTGAGGACCTGACTAGCAGGTTTAGGTCAGCAATAGACATAATTAAGAAGAAGGGTGGGAACCCTGTCATATGTGGTATTTTGCCAAGGAGAGGAGTTGAAATGAATGGCTGTCCAGGGCAATTGGTGTCAATTGCTGGCTGGACAAATACTGTAAGGAAAATTCAGTAACATTCATTGACAACTGGGACCTCTTCTATGGCAGAAATGACATGTATGCCAGGGATGGGGTTCACTTATCCAGGTCTGGGGTGGGGCACTGGCAACTGCAGTGGAGGAGCTGTTAGGGCTTTAAACTAGAAATAGTTAGTGGTATGGGTTTTGGGGGAAAACAGAGAAGTCCCAGTGTAGTAATATTATAAGTTGTAGGAGAACTAGTAATAGGCAGAATAAGGTGGATAGTGGAAAGCTAGTGACACTAGATGACAAGGACAGTAATAGGTATAGTGGAAAAACAGAGATGAGCAGGAAGGGTAAAGAGAAAGGAGGGTCTCTAAATATATATTACACCAATAGTCGTAGTGCTAGGAATAAGATGGACGAGTTGAGATTAGTTGCAAGTACGGGTAATATTGATGTTTTTGCAATAACTGAGACATGGTTTAATATGAAAAATCGGGACTTGCCTGCCGAATGTCACATTCAGGGTTTTAAATTGTTCCAAGTAGACAGAAGTATCGGGAAAGGGGTGGGGTGGCACTCTATGTCCGTGATCATTTAAATTGTTGCATAAAAACGGGTATAAAGTCTGAATTAACACATACAGAGTCTGTCTGGATAGAATTTTCAGAGGGGTGTGAAAAATTGATTTTAGGCGTGATTTACCGTCCTCCAAACTTAGATAGGGAACAAGGGAGACTACTTTGGGAGGAAATTGTTAAGGCCACAAGACACGATAACGTAGTAATTCTAGGGGATTTTAACTTTAGTCAGATTGATTGGAATTTCATGACAGGGAATTTAGAATCTAACGACTTTTTAGAAGTAGTTCAGGATTGCTTTTTGAAGCAGTTTGTAACAGAACCTACAAGGGGAAATAACCTACTTGACTTGGTTCTGGCAAGCAAGGAAACCCTTGTTAATAATTTAGAAATTACAGAGGAACTCGGCTCAAGCGACCACAAGTCAATTACCTTTAGCATTGAATGGATGTATGATAGTAGGGATAATTCAGTAATGGTCCCAGATTTTCGCTTAGCAGATTATAATGGACTTAGAGAACACTTATCAACTGTGGACTGGGGTGAAGAAGAGAGGTATCAATATGACAGTTTCCTTAACACTATACAGGCTGCCCAAAGAACATTTATCCCGTATAAAGAAATTAGATCAAGTAGAAATGACCCAAAATGGATGAATAATAGGCTCAAATATCTTTTAGGGCAGAAGAAAGGAATTTATAGGCGCATAAAAAGAGGTGAGGATCATCTTATAAATCAGTATACTGACATTAAGAGGGACGTTAAAAGGGAATAAGAAAAGCTAAACGGGACTATGAAATTAAAGTTGCTAGGGATTCAAAAACTAACCCAAAAGTTTTTCCAGGTTTATAGAACAAAAGTTAGGGATAAGATAGGTCCCTTAAAAATAACTTTGGGCATCTTACTGACAAGGAGAACGATATGTGCTCTATTTTTAATAATTATTTTCTCTCAGTTTTCACACAGGAAGACATTAATAATATCCCAGTAATTAATTTTTACAGAGGCCCAGAAGAAGATAAATTATGTAATATCACAGTCACTAGCGAAATGATTATGAAACAGCTGGACCGACTGAAACAAAATAAATCGCCGGGTCCTGATGAGCTTTTTGCAAGGGTTCTTAAGGAATGCAAAATGGAACTCTGTGAACCAATATCTAACATTTTTAATTTATCTCTTCAAACAGGTGTAGTGTCTGATATGTGGAAGATGGCTAATGTAATTCCTATTTTTAAAGTAGGGGACAAGTCACTACCGTCAAACTACCGCCCAATAAGCCTGACCTCAATTGTAGGCAAATTACTAGAGTCAATTATAGCTGATATTATTAGAAGCCATCTAGATAACCATAATTTGATTAATGATACCCAGCATGGATTCACGAGGGCCGTTCCTGCCTATCTAATTTATTAACCTTCTTCAGTAAAGCTTTTGAGGCTGTTGATCACGATAAAGAATTCGATATTGTTTATTTAGACTTTAGTAAGGCTTTTGATAGAGTACCGCACCAGAGACTGTTAAAGAAAGTGGCAGCTCATGGCATTGGGGGAAAAGTGCTGTCATGGATCGAGTCATGGCTCACCAATAGGAAGCAGAGAGTGTGCATAAATGGGGTTAAATCCGAATGGGGACTTGTAACAAGTGGTGTTCCACAGGGATCAGTCTTAGGCCCATTGTTATTTATAATATATATCAATGACCTTGATGAGGGAATTACTAGTGATATGAGCAAATTCGCCGACGACACGAAGATAGGTAGGATAATTTATTCAAACATAGATGTCATAGAACTTCAGGAAGATTTAGACAAACTTAATTCGTGGTCAGAAAAGTGGCAGATGCAGTTCAATGTAGATAAATGCAAGGTTCTGAAGCTCGGGAGTGTCCATAACCCAAGCACTTATAAGTTAAATAACGTAGAACTTAGCCATACAGATTCGAGAAGGACTTGGGGGTGATGGTAAGCAGCAACCTTAAACCAAGACAGCAATGCCTAAGCGTACGTAATAAGGCAAATAGATTACTGGGATTTATATCAAAAAGTGTTAGCAACAGAAGTCCAGAGGTTATATTACAGCTTTATACATCATTAGTAAGGCCTCACCTAGATTACGCAGCTCAGTTCTGGTCTCCATATTACAGAATGGACATAAATTCGTTAGAAAACATTCAGCGTAGAATGACTAAATTAATACATAGCATTAGAAATCTTCCTTACGAAGAAAGATTGAAGACCCTAAAATTACATTCACTTGTAAGACGTAGAATGAGGGGAGACATGATCGAGGTATACAAGTGGAAAATGGGTATTAACAAAGGGGATATAAATAAGGTCTTGAGGATATCTCTCCAAGAGAGAACCCGCAATAATGGATTCAAGTTAGATAAGTTTAGATTTAGAAAGGATATAGGAAAGTATTGGTTTGGAAATAGGGTAGTTGATGAGTGGAACAGTCTGCCTAGTAGGGTTATTGAAGCTAGGACCTTGGGTAGTTTCAAATTTAGGTTGGATAAATTCATGAGTGAGAGGGTTGGATTTGAGTGGGACTCGCATGAGTGGGTAGAATTGTCAAAGCTTATTTCTTGGGTAGCATTGAAAATTGGGTTGAGCAAATATTCTGTTAGTGGGACGGATTGTGAAGGACCTGCCTAGTATGGGCCAACAGGCCTGCTGCAGTGTTCCTCCTTTCTTATGTTCTTATGTTCTTATGTTCTTAATGGTACACTGCAGGTCCTTTAAGTCACACTATGTTTTCAACTATCACACTACTTTTAAGACTGTCACATGCAGCTTTCTCCACCTGACCCAGCATTCTCCACCTGACTGTACCCTATATATATCTCCATGTTGCTCATTTTCCAGGTAGATCTGTCTGTGACTCGATAATGCCCACTGCGTGGGCGAAACGTTGTCAATAAAGGATCACATTATACTGCTTATGTGTTTATTTTTCCACTTCTTCTAGTAGTACTATTACTACTAGCACCAGTGTTATCACTACTTCTTCTAGTACTACTATTACTACTAGCACCAGTGTTATCACTACTTCTTCTAGTACTACTATTACTACTAGCACTAGTGTTATCACTACTTCTTCTAGTACTACTATTAGTACAACCACCAGTGTTATCACTACTTCTAGTACTACTATTACTACTAGCACTAGTGTTATCACTACTTCTTCTAGTACTACTATTACTACAACCACCAGTGTTATCACTACTTCTAGTACTACTATTACTACTAGCACTAGTGTTATCACTACTTCTTCTAGTACTACTAGCACTAGTGTTATCACTACGTCTTCTAGTATTATTATTACTACTAGCATTAGTGTTATCACTACTTCTTCTAGTTCTTCTATTACTACTAGCACTAGTGTTATCACTACTTCTTCTAGTACTACTATTACTACTAGCACTAGTGTTATCACTACTTCTTCTAGTACTACTATTACTACTACCACCAGTGTTATCACTACTTCTTCTAGTACTACTATTACTACTAGCACTAGTGTTATCACTACTCCTTCTAGTACTACTATTACTACTAGTACTAGTGTTATCACTACTTCTTCTAGTACTACTATTACTACTAGTACTAGTGTTATCACTACTTCTTCTAGTACTACTATTACTACTAGTACTAGTGTTATCACTACTTCTTCTAGTACTACTATTACTACTAGCACTAGTGTTATCAGTACTTCTTCTAGTACTACTATTACTACTAGCACTAGTGTTATCACTACTTCTTCTAGTACAAATATTACTACTAGCACTAGTGTTATCACTACTTCTTCTAGTACTACTAAAACTACTAGTACTAGTGTTATCACTACTTCTTCTGGTACTACTATTACTACTACCACCAGTGTTATCACTACTTCTTCTGGTACTACTATTACTACTAGCACTAGTGTTATCACTACTTCTTCTAGTGCTACTATTACTACTAGCACTAGTGTTATCACTACTTCTTCTAGTACTACTATTACTACTAGCACCAGTGTTATCACTACTTCTTCTAGTACTACTATTACTACTAGTACTAGTGTTATCACTACTTCTTCTAGTACTACTATTACTACTAGCACTAGTGTTATCACTACTTCTTCTAGTACTACTATTACTACTAGCACTAGTGTTATCACTACTTCTTCTAGTACAAATATTACTACTAGCACTAGTGTTATCACTACTTCTTCTAGTACCACTATTACTACTAGCACTAGTGTTATCACTACTTCTTCTAGTACTACTATTACTACTAGCACTAGTGTTATCACTACTTCTTTTAGTACTACTATTACTACTAGCACTAGTGTTATCACTACTTCTTCTAGTACTACTATTATTACTACCACCAGTGTTATCACTACTTCTTCTAGTACTACTATTATTACTAGCACTAGTGTTATCACTACTTCTTCTAGTACTACTATTACTACTACCACCAGTGTTATCACTACTTCCTCTAGTACTAATATTACTACTACCACCAGTGTTATCACTACTTCTTCTAGTACTACTATTACTACTAGAACTAGTGTTATCACTACTTCTTCTAGTACTACTATTACTACTAGCACCAGTGTTATCACTACTTCTTCTAGTACTACTATTACTACTAGAACTAGTGTTATCACTACTTCTTCTAGTACTACTTTTACTACTAGCACCAGTGTTATCACTACTTCTTCTAGTATTACTATTACTACTAGTACTAGTGTTATCACTACTTCTAGTACTACTATTACTACTAGCACCAGTGTTATCACTACTTCTTCTAGTACTACTATTACTACTAGTACTAGTGTTATCACTACTTCTTCTAGTACTACTATTACTACAAGCACTAGTGTTAGCACTACTTTTTCTAGTACTACTATTACTACAAGCACTAGTGTTATCACTACTTCTTCTAGTACTACTATTACCCCTGACCTATCATAACCTTTTCCCCTGTCCTTATCAGATCTGTTCTTTAAATCTTTTCAGTTTCTCACCTGGTTGTGGCTTGACAATGGTCCAGAACTGACTAAAAGGATGTTTATATCTTTCTCTGGAAAGTGAGAGTTACTTATGAGACACACCTTCAGAAAGGCTTTAAATTCTAGAAACAAGAATACGGAAACTATTAAGATACTGTAAATTACTAAAATATTCCACTATCTGACCAAGTATTATACAATTTGTGTCACAGCTGCAGTACTAGTCTTCACCTAGTATTTAAAATTTGGTTTGTTTTGACATCATTAAATTTTTCTTATTGTTGGCATTGCTTTCTTTAAAATGCTGAAGCAGAGTATTGGCATCCTATATATGGATATTTCTGTAGTTGGGTTAAATGCAATACATTTCTCTGGTAATATTTACAGATGAATTCAGCTTTCCAACACATCATGGAATGTAGAATGAGTATAATGAGTTTAATACACTTTTAGTTCTTCATTTGTACTTCATCGTAATTAAGTAAGTTTATTCAGGTATACACAAATACATTTACATAGATTATCATACATAGCAACATATGTGTAGAGAACATAGGATAACCCAAAAAAGTCAGACAACGTGATTTATTTCCATTGGGGTCCTTTTTAATTAGAGAGGCTTCTCTATAAATAAATCCTTCAGATATTCGTTGAATATTTAAATTGTTAAAAATATTCTTGCGAAGGCGCCATGATATCCTAATTTTACGTCATCAACAGTCAAAGAACTTTACTAATTCTAAACTTCTTGAACTTACTCCCACACACTTCCAAACTACTACAACATCATTCCAAATTATTAATACCACCCATAAAACTCATTCCTACCACCCATAAAACTCATTCCTACCACCCATAAAACTCATTCCTACCACCCAAAAAACTCATTCCTACCACCCATTCAACTTTCACACTCTCAAGGTCATTCCTACAGCCAACAGCCTCTAACTCACTCCTACAACCTTATAATTCACACTTCCCTTCATCTCGTACAACCATCCAAACTATCTCCTGGCAGACTGGTTGGTAGGGAATCTGCCCATCTTGGCAGACGGAGGATCCAGCCTCTACAACTGCTTGTGCTCTATAATCCACATACAATTATAGCTTCACTGAGCGCAGCTTCGTTAACAGACAGAAGACATAACATAACTTAAAGGCAACCAAACACCAGAAGGCTATTATAGCGGTATCTCTCTAAAGAACATCACTCAATCAACAGTAAATTATTCCTTGTCTCTGCTATACGTGTACGAGTATGTCGAACAAATTCTTAAAATATAAATTTTAGAAAAGACATCAGTTATCAAGTGAAAGCCACTTGTTTCCAACAAGTCATTAATCATTAGGATTACCTAACCTGTGATGGTATTGGAATCTTTTCTCCTCCAAACTCGACCCAGGAGTAGCAGTGGCTGTCGTCGGGTTTGGTTAGGTACTCAAAGAAGCTCTGCACTCCGCGGTACTCCAGCATGGGTAGTCGAGGACTAGCGCACACCTGGGGCAAGAAACTCATTGATAATGATAATAGTCTTTGGTAATAATAGTAGTAGCAATATTGGTATTATTAGTAGTAGTGGTACTAGTAGTAGTAATAGTAGTAGTAGCAGTAGTAATCGCAGTAGTAGTAGTAGTAGTAGTAGCAGAGGTAGTAGTAATAATAAAGGAGATATAAATAAGGTCATGAGGATATCTCTCCAAGAGAGAACCGCAACAATGGATTCAAATTAGACAAGTTTAGATTTAGAAAGGATATAGGAAATATTAGTTTGGAAATAGGGTAGTTGATGAGTGGAACAATCTGCCTAGTTGGGTTATTGAAGCTAAAACCTTAGGTAGTTACAAATTTAGGTTGGATAAATACATGAGTGAGAGGGGTTGGATTTGAGTGGGAGTTGCACGTGAATTAATAGAATGATCAAAGTATATTGCTTGATTAGCATTGAAAATTGGGTTGGCATTATACAGTGCCAACAAAGGATTATCAGGCACGTTCCTTAGAGTTCTGAGAATATCATAGGTTATACCATCCTCTCCAGAAGCAGTTGATCGACCTTTAGTTAATGCGTTATCTAATTCATACTCGGTGAAGAGGCAATCACACTCATCAATATTTTGGCTCATAAAATTAATCAGTTTCAACATTTCTTCAGAAACACTCTTTAAGTTTTCTCTAATATGAGATGGCAGGTTTTCATGCCTGGAGATTTTGGACCAGTCATTTATGAGGACATTTGCTTTTTCAAGTGAAAAGGGGATGAGCAATATTGCCAGTCTTTTTCCTGGTTATTTTATTTATACCTTTCCATGCCAGACTTAAAGGGGTAGACCTATTTAATCCACTAACGAATTGTTCCCATTCCTGTTGCCTAAGTTCTTGCTTTCTATTTCTTGCATTTGTTAGTGCAGCTTGGAACGTTCGGAGAAGGTCTGGGGTTCTACACTCAAGGTATGCTTTACCAATCCTCCTAGCTGCATGTGTTAGATTGCGTAGCTGTCATTTCTAGTGGAAGGTTTATGTTGTCTTTTCCTGCCCACTTGATCTGTGAGTACAGTCTCAATAGTGGTAACTAGATCATCATTGAATTTTTGTGTGCCAGTGGGCTCATAATCTTTATACCATTGATCCAAGTGGTTAATAAAGTTATATCTGTGTTCTTGGTTGAGAATAAGTTTCCTCCTTCTGTATTTAGCTCCTTGGTTGCTTGAGATATGATCAAGATTGACAGTTGTGAGTCTTGGGAAGTGATCAGAGAGAAGATCATCAACTATAACAGAGTCATGCATCGTATATGATGTATTAAATCCAAGGCACAGATCTAGTATGCCTCCATATATGTGAGTGGGCTCAGTAGTGCCTACAATAAAAATGTTTATGGAAAAATCGCCTGCGTATACTCTGACACCATGATACTGCATGTTTACTCGACTCTGCAGGGTAAGGAGTGAATGTGGCAAGTTCTTTCTGACATACATCACACAACAGTTGGTTGACCTTAAGTTATAAGCTGCATATCCAGACAACTTTGGTGGAGGTACTCCTACTTTCAGTCTACATTCCTGCAAACAGATGACATCAATATTCTTGGTTGCACTAATATGATATAAGTCAGGCAACCGCTTCCTAATAGAAGCAATGTTCCATGAAAAGATTTGTAATCGCTTGTTCATAAGATGGTAAGACTATTATGCTTTGCCTACAGTGTGCAGACACTTAAGAGCAAATAGCATAGTTTGTACGTGTATATCTTCAGAACCTTTACTCTAAGCATTTTCCGGCATCTTGGCAGCAGTTCCAAGGAAAGTTTTGAAGCCAAGAGTCATGGCGTTCACAGGATGGGTATGGGGTGCATAAAAAGATATTAAACTAAAAACTGTTGTGTTCGCCCCTGCACTTCCAACACTTGAGATGTCTGGGACTGCAGTCACTTTCTGGGTGATCACTCAGACATTTGGGACAGAGAAACCATACCACGGGTGGGGTTCGAACCCGCGGTCAGAGATTCTCAAAACTCCAGACCGTCGCGTAAGACAGAGGGTCAGCTTTTGGACTCGCTGTTTCCGGCGTGTACTGTTGTGAACTCGCCACAAGAAGGAGGCCAGTGACGTCCATAACAAAACAAACATTTTGGAATGCGGGTGGAAGTAGAATAAGTTCGGCTCTTCCACTTCTCTTTGCTCGTCCCTTTCTCTTGTCCTAGTAATTGAAGATTACTAGTGATTACTGGTGATAATTGCACCTGTGTCATCAAGTCCTTTGATGAATTCATAACCTCACCCCCCAGCTGTGTTCTCAAGTAATTAAACTTGGCGAGATTGTCGAGATCGGGCCGATCGTGAATTAAAGTGACTCACGAAATCGTAATGACACGTTAGCCCAGTGGCTTACGCGACGGTCTGGAGTTTTGAGACTCTCTGACTGCGGGTTCGAACCCCACCCGTGGTATGGTTTGTGAATTGAAGACCAGAGCTAGCAACAAAGTCCTCAAAGTCGCTCCAGTCACATGTAGGAAATTGTATTTCCGGTAATGTTAGTAGTATCTGGGTCGAGGAACACTGATGGCTCCTGTGATTTGTGTGTTGGAGGCCACCAGCTCAGTATTGTCTCGTTGGCTGAGCACTCGTCTGTAGCGACAGGAAGCCTCTAGTACACATTCTTCCCTTTCAGCATATCTCTCCTGGAACTTCAGCCAGTTCAACTTTGTCTTCGAACCCATCAGTAAGCCTTCGAATTCTTGGAATGCGAGGGTATAGGCTCGTTCCCTCTCTTCCAGAATACTTCAAAATAGCCTCCAATAGGAGGAAATAAACTGGATTAGCCTGAATCAGTGCCTCGCAGGCATTAATAGTCATGGTGATGAGAGACGCTTGGCAGGAGGCTCTGTTGACAGATTGGCTATGTGGCCATGGACTGGTGATGCAGCAGTGACAATCGTGAGAGGTTTATGGCTTTCACAAAAATGTGAGTCAGAACTCCATCACAAGGGGTGTTCGACCTCCTGCCAGGTCGGCCGGTAGCAGGTTCTGAGAGCACTGCCGTAGTAACTTTCCCGAACAGTGTTCCCGGTGTGTTCTTGGTCTTCCGAGTCAAACTCGGGTTTTAAACCCACAGAGATCCAGTGGGTGTGAGGTGTGTGTACCGGGGTCAGGTGTTGTTGTGGACGTCTCAATTGAGATGGCGTTGGGTGTGCAGTATCTGGCTAATGCTCGAGGTGTCGCCACGATCTGGTTAATGGCGACCTTCATAGAGGCTTTGTTTCCTCGAGACATAAATTGCAGCCGTCTTAGAAACAAACACAATGGTTGGAGGAGCCAAATTTAGTCGACTGATGTAACTGTCACTGTATGTCAACGAAATGTGGATATTATATGTTTTCCTATTGCACAAAGTGTTCTGTTAGGTCTTGTATGGTAACAGTAATTACCGAAGGACCAATCACCTCATGGTGATGTTCAATAGTCACTGGTGCTAACTAGCCCTAGTGGTTCTGTACTCCCCCAGTTGTGGTTGAGGGGTCGATACATAGCTCCTGGCCCCGCCTCTTCACGGCCGCTACTGGGTCACTCTCCCTGCGCCATGAGCTTTATTATACCTCTTCTTAAAGCTGTGTATGGAACCTGCCCCCCACTACATCGCTTCCCAAGCTATTCCACTTCCCGACCACTCTGTGACTGAAGAAATACTTCCTAACATTCCTGTGATTCATCTGAGTCTTCAACTTCCAACTGTGTCCCTTGTTGTGTGTCCCATTTTTGGAAAACATTTGTCTCTGTCAACCTTGTCAATTCCTCTCAGTATTTTTATATGTCGTTATCTGTCCCCCATCTCCCTGTCCTCCAGTGTCGTCAGGTCGATTTCCCTTAACCCTCCTCGTAGGACATACCCTTTAGCCCGGGACTAGTCTTGTTGCAAACCTTTGCACTTTCTCTAGCTTCTTTAGGCTTGGATAAATGTGGGTTCCAAACTGGTGCTGATACCCAGTATGGGCCTAACAAACACATGTACAGGGTCCTGAACGATTCTTTATTAAGATGTCGGAATGCTGTTCTTAGGTTTCTAGGCGCCCGTATGCTGCAGCAGTTATTTGGTTGATGTGCGCCTCAGGGGATGTGCCTGGTGTTATACTCACCCCAAGATCTTTTTCCTTGATTGAGGTTTGTAGTCTCTGGCCCCTAGACTGTACTCCATCTGCGGTCTTCTTTGCCCTTCCCCAACTTCATGACTTTGCACTTGGTGGGTTGAACTCCAGGAGCCAATTGCTGGACCAGGCTTGCAGCCTATCCAGATCCCTTGTAGTTCTGCCTGGTCCTCTTCCGATTGAATTCTTCTCATCAACTTCCCATCATCTGCAAACAGGGACACTCGAGTTTTATTCCTTCCGTCATGTCGTTCACAAACACCAGAAACAGCACCGGTCCTAGGACTGACCCCTGTGGAACCCCACTCGTCACCGGGGCCCACTCTGACACCTCGCCACGGACCATGACTCGCTGCTGTCTTCCGACAGGTATTCCCTGATCCATTGGAAATGCCTTCCTGTTATCCCTGCCTGGATCTCCAGCTTCTGCACTAATCTCTTGTGTGGACTGTGTCAAACGCCTTTACAGTCCAAGAATATGCAATCTACCCACCCTCTTCTCTTGTCTTACTGCTGTCACCCTGTCATAGAACTCCAGTTGGTTTGTGACACAGGATTTCCCGTCCCTGAAAAACCCTGTTGGCCGTCGTTGATAAGCTCATTCCTTTCTAGGTGCTCCACCACTCTTCTCCTGATAATCTTCTCCATGACCTTGCATACTATACATGTCAGTGACACTGGTCTGTAGTTTAGTGCTACGTTTATGTCTCCTTTTTTAAAAAAAAGGAACTACATTTGTTGTCTTCCATACCTCTGGAGTTGCCCTGTTTCGATAGACGTGTTGAAGATTGTTGTTAGGGGTAAAATAGCCCTCTGCTCCCTCTCTCAGGACCCATGGATAAGGGTTTTCCGGCCCCCTCGCCTTGAGGTATCTAGCTCGCTTAGGAGCCTCTTCACTTCCTCCTCAGTTGTGTGTACGTGTCCAGCACCTGATGGTGACCCTACCTCTCCTTTCTGGAGGCCCTTCTATTTCCTCTGTGAACACCCCCTTTGAATCTCATGTTGAGCTCCTCACACACTTCGTGGTAATTTCTTGGGCCTCCCTCCTTCCTTCCTCAGCCTGATCACCTGGTCCTTGCTGTTGTTCTCCTCCTGATGTGGCTGACAACAGCTTTGGGTCGGGTTTTTTTTTTCGCTGCTATGTCATTTTCGTACGTCTTTGGGCTTCCCCTTTTTACCTTTCATATTCATTTCTGGCTCTACGACTGCTCTCCTTATTCTCCTTCCTTTTTCTTTTATACTTCTTCCATTCCCTAGCACACTTGGTTTTGGCTTCCTGCACCTTTGGGTGAACCATGGGCTCATCCTGGCTTTTCCTTTTCCTGTTACCCTTGGGATAAACCCCTCCTCAGCTTCCGTAAATTGGTCATATATTCCATCATCTCGTTTACCGACTTCCCCAGCTCTGTCCCACTGAACCCGTGCAGGAAGTTCTTCACGCCCACGTAGTCACCTTTCTTGTAGTTTGGCTTCATTTGTGCAGCCCTTCCTGCTTCCCCTCCACTTGTAACTCTACTATGTAGTCGGCTTAGAACCATATGATCACTGGCCCCGGTGGCTTTAGTGTGATGTCCTCAATATCTGCGCACTCAGGGTGAATATAGGTCCAGTCCGGGTGGTTCGTCCTCCCCTCTCTCTGGGATTTCCCTTACATTTTTCATGAGATTTTCCAGTACCACCTCCATCATTTTTGCCTCCATGTTTCTTATGTGGTTCTAAGTTCTCCCAATCGATTTCCTTATGGTTTAAGTCACCCATGATCAGTAGCTTTGCCCTGCTCGATGAGCCCTTTTGGCCAATTGGCCAGGGGTCAACCATCGCCTATTACTTACATATTTTGCCTTGGTCTCCTGCTGTTTTGTGGTGGGTTATACATCACTGCAATTATCACCTTTGGGGCCCGGAGGGAAATGTTCCATTTAAAACTCCTGCTTCTCCTCTGTCCCCCCTCTCCAGCTCATCAAAAACCTATCTTTTTTGATCAGCAGTGCCACTCCTCCACCCTTTTTTTCCCCCCTGTCTTTCCTCAGGATCTGGTATCCCATTGGAAAGATGGCATTTGTTATCATCCCCGTGAGCTTTGTTTCAGTGAGGGCTATGATGTCCGGGGATGCCTCTTTTATTCTTTTATGCCATCCTCCCACTTATTCGTTATTCCATCGGTTTGTGTACCCAAAAAATTTTGGGGTTTTCCCCTCCCCCTTTTTTCGGGGGTCTGGGGGTGGGGCCCTGGGGTTCTCACTTTTAAAACCAAAAGGCGGTTGGAGAAGACCATGGGCCCCCGGTCTCTGGTGGTGGGGGCCCCCCCATTCCACCAACCCCAGTGAACAAAGCAATTAAAACCCGGGGTACTTTCTGCAAGATGGGAGACCTTTAAAACCCCTGTAAATCAGGGACGGTCTTGTCTATAGTTAGTGAGCTATTTTGCATATATCCGTGTCGAGGGGGGTATTGGGAAACCACAATATCTACACGGTCGGAAGACTGCCCGCCAGCTGTAGGCACCGCTTTTCCCCAAAAAAAGGGCCGGGGGAAAGGGTGCCCG
>WNWK01026004.1:0-27904 GCA_009830355.1 Cherax destructor
CAACACAACAAAACTGCACTACACTACACAACATCACTACACTACACAACACCACAAAACACTACACTACACAACACTACACTGCACAACACAACACTACAACCAAAACCCACTACACTACACTAAACTACACTACACTACAAAACACACACTACACTACACTACACAACACTACACTACACTTCACAATACTACATTTCATAACACTACACAACACTACACTACACAACACTACACTACACAACACTACACTGCACATCACAACACTACATTTCATAACACTACACCACACTACACTACACAACACTACACTACACAACACTACACTACACATCACTACACTACACATCACTACACTACACAACACTACACTAAACTACACAACACTACACAAACCCCTACACATCACAACACTACATTTCATAACACTACACCACACTACACTACACAACACTACACTACACAACACTACACTACACAACACACCTACACATCACTACACTACACAACACTACAAACACTACACTAAACTACACAACCCACACTACACATCACAACACTACATTTCATAACACTACACCACACTACACTACATAACACTACACTGCACTACACAACACTACACTACACAAACACTACACTACACAACGCTACACTACACAACACTACACAACACTACACAACGCTACACTACATAACACTACACAACACAACACTACACAACACTACACTACACAACACTACACTACACAACACTACACAACACTGCACAACACTGACCAAAGGAGTAAACTGTATACGAAGGTCTTATCAGACCAGTGTGGAGCCCAGGAACAAACGAGGGACTGACGAAATATAAAAGCTAAGCTATATGCAAAGGCCCCTAACAGAGCACAGAGTGCCCAGGAAAACTGAGAAAGGAAAATAACAAACCACTGACCACAGGGACATCAGAGAGAGATGAGAGTGAAGGAAGGAATGCTGCAATAGAGACAACTAAATCAACTCAGGAGATGCAAAGGGAAATGCAGAGAGATAAGAAGAGGTAAGTTTTTGTTTACGGGCTCCAGGAAGTTATTGGGAAAACTTATGAAACAAGAAGACAGGGGGAGAAAAAAGCGATTGAAAGTATCATGTAAGCAATACAGAATAGGAGGGTTTCCAAAAGGAAAAAAAAGGCCAGTCAAAGTGATCTTCAAGGCAGAATCAGCTCAAAACAGGATTCTGCTGGAGAAAGCATGACTATGGGACATACCGGAGGGTGTACCTCGACCTTGACTGATCACAAGAAGAAACACAGAAACTGAAGTGAGGGTACAAAAAAGCAAGGAGGAATAAGAGGCAAAGACAGAGATAAGAAGTAGAACCTAGACTCAGGAGGAAGAGCAAATACAACCTCACTCAGAACCACCACAGAAGGCCCCTCAACCACTACAACCCCAATGCAACCAAAAAACCAACCCAAAACCCCACACTATAGCCACTGTCCCCGCCCCTTCATCACTAACTCACCCCTAGAGTAACCCCCATAGTTCCCTGCCAGGTATCCCACCCCCCCAACCCCACATACCCCCCCAGACCACAGTTTTAGAAAAGAAGTTGAAGGTTTGGTATACAAATGCAGATGGAATAACAAATAAATATGAGGAGGGATGAAAGAATCAAGGAGACACCCCCAGCATATAGCACTCACAGAAACGAAACTCACCAGGAGGAGGTGCACTACTCATTAAAACTGATGGGAATTTGAGGAAATGGAAGGAATGGACGAAATGGTCGAAAGGGACTACATAGTAGGTACAGTTCAGTCTGAGGGACATAAGGTAGACATTGCAGTGACGTACAACCCACCACAAAACTGCAGGAGGCCAAGAGAATATGAAGAGAGCAACAGAGCAATGTTGGACACACTAGCTGAGGTGGCTAGAAGAGCTCACTTAGGGAGAGCAAAGTTACTAGTTATAGGTGATTTCAACCACAAGGAGATTGACTGGGAAACCTGGACCACATGGGGTTCTCGAAACATGGAGAGCCAACATGATGGATGGGTTTTTGGAAGACCTCATGCATCAACATGTTAGGACCCCTACCAGAGAGAAAGAAGAGGATGAACCAGCAAGACTGAACCTTTATTCACCCTGAGTAGCTGGACATTGAGGACATCATATATGAAAGGGCCCACGGAGCTAGTGATCACGTGGTTCAGAGAATTGAATACAAGTAGAGTTACAAGTGGTGGGTAAAAGAGTAGGATGGGGAAAAACCAAACTATAGAAGGGGGACTACACAGCATGATGAACTTCCTGCAGGACGTTCAGTGAATTGGTGGAAAATCAGATATGAAATGATGGAATATGTGACAACAAAATGCAAGGAGGCAGAGGGAGAGGTTTGTTCCCAAAAGCAAACAAAATAATGGGATGACCAGAACGAGCCCTTTGTTTACCCAAAGGTGTAGGGAGGCAAAACAAATGTCAGAGAATGGAAAGTACAGAAGACAAAGGTCCCAAGAAAATAGAGATTATGAAGAGCCAGAAACGAGTATGCACAGATAAGGAGGGAATCCCAGCGACAGTACGAAAACAACATAGCATCAAAATCAAGTTCACCCGAAGCTGTTGAATTGCCACATCAGGGGGAAGACAACAGTCAAGGACCAGGTGATCAGGCTGAGGAAGGAAGGTGGGAACTCACAAGAAACTACTAAGAAGTAAGAGGAGTTCACGATGAGATTTAAAGAATTTAGAGAGGAGACAGAAAGGACTAAAGGAATTCATAATAGGGAGGTATACCAACAAGTGCTGGGTGAAATACACACAAAACCGAGGAGGTGAAGAAGCTGCTATGTGAACTTGACACCCAAATTCAGTGGGACCGGGCAACATTTCTCCATGGGTCCTTGAGAGGGAGCAGAGATGTTGTGTGTGCCACTAACAAAAATCTTCAACATATCCATTGAAACTGGGCAACTACCTGAGGCGTGGAAGATGGCAAATGTAGTCCCAATTTTTAAAAAAAAGAGACAGACACTAGGCACTAAAATACAGACCGTGTCACTGACGTGTATATTGTGCAAAGTCATGGTGAAGATCATAGGAGAGTGGTGGAGCACCCAGAAAGACACAAGCTTATAAACAAGAACCAGCACAGATTCAGGGAAGGAAATCCTGTGTCACAAACCTACTGGAGTTTTATGACAAGGTAACAGAAGAAAGACACAAAAGAGAAGTGTGGGTAGATTGCATTTTTTAGGGCTGCTAGAAGGTCTTTGACACAGTTCCTCACAAAGATTAGTGCAGAAGCAGAGGATCAGGCACGTCCACATTGGATCAGAGAATACCTGACAGGGAGGCAACAACGAGTCATGGTACGTGACGAAGGTCAGAGTGGGCACCTGTGAAGAGCGGGGTTCCACAGGGGTCAGTCCTAGGACCAGTGGTATTTTTGGTATATGTGAATGACATGACGGAAAGGGGATAGACTCAGAAGTGTCCCTGTTTGCAAATGATGAAGTTAATGAGGAGAAATATATCAGATGAGGATCAGCAGGACTAAAAGAGACCTGGACAGACTGCAAGCCTGGTCCAACAACTGGCTATTCAATTTAACCCCGTCAAATGCAAAGTAATGAAGATTGGGGAAGGGCAAAGAAGACCGCAGAGGGAGTATAGGCTGGGTAGCCAAAGACTGCAAATCTCACTGAAGGAGAAAGATCTGGGGTGAGATAACACCAAGCACGTCTCCGGAAGCACACTTCAACCAGATAACTGCTGAAGCATTTAGAGCCTGGCAAACCTGAGAATAGCGTTCGATAACTTAGTAAGGAATCGTTCAAACACTGTACACCGTGCACGTCAGGCCCATACTAGAGTATACAGCACCAGTTAACCTACAACTGGTCAAGCACGTCAAGAAATTAGAGAAAGTGCTAAGTTTGCAACAAGACTAGTCCCGAGCAAAGGGGGAATGTCCTACAAAGAAGGTTAAGGGAAACCCTGACGACACTGGAGAACATGGGGGTTAGGGAGATATGATAAGACAAACAAAATACTGAGAGGAATTGACAAGGGGACAGAGACAGGATGTTCCAGAGATGGGACACAGAAACAAGGGGTCACAATTGGAAGTGAAGACTCAGATGAGTAAAAAGGGATGTTAGGAAGTATTTCTTCAGTCATAGAGTTGTCAGGAAGGGAATAGTCTAGAAACGACATAGTGGAGGCAGGAACCATACATGTTTTAAGACTAGGTTTGATAAAGCTCATGGAGCAGGGAGAGAGGGACCTAGTAGCAATCAGTGAAGGGGGGGCCAGGACCCATGACTGCCCCTGCAACACAAATAGGTGAGTACAAATAGGTGAGTACACACACACACACACACACACACACACACACACACTCAGACACAGACAGACAGATAGACAGACACACACACTGAAAGACGGCACGCAGAAAGAAAGGAGATTGAGAACATCCTCAAAGAAATAGGTGAAAAGGACATGTCCAAGATTGTAAATTTTCAGAGAATATGGGAGTACTTAAGGGGAGAAATTGACCACTCAAGCTGATTCTCAGGACAGAAACAGTGTGGGACAGAATCCTCAAAGAGAAACAACGACTGAAGGAAATGGAAGAATACAAGAGGGTGTTCCAGACTGAGACAGGACAAAAACAGAAAGACAGCAGCTGAGAGAGAGGACACAAAGGCGAAAGGAGCTAGGAGGAGAGACAAGGACAGAATCAGCAGAGGACAACCAGAGCAGGGCAGAGCAACAAGATCAAGCACACACGGAACCACCCCCAACACCCAACAACCAAGCACACTAGCCCAACACAAACTACAGCCTAAACTCACACCCCCCAAACCCCAAAGCTCCACTATAGAATCCCACAGTACCACCATGTCCCCACCCTAACAGACCCCCAAAACACAGTGTTAGAGAGGCAACTAAGGTATGGTACACAATGATGATCGAATAACAAATAAGTGGGAGGAGGGCAGAAAGAGTCAAAGAGGCATCACCGGGCATAAGAGCTCTCACAGAAACCAAGCTCACAGGTATAATAACATATGCCATTTTTCCAATGGTATACCAGATCCTGAGGAAAGACAGAGGGAACAGAGGGGGTGGAGGAGTGGCACTGCTGATCAAAAACCGATGGGATTTTGATGAGCTGGAGAGAGGAGACAGAGGAGAAGCAGGAGATTACATATTAGGAACGCTTCAGTCCGAAGGTCCAAAGGTGATACTTGCAGTGATGTATAACCCACCACAGAACAGTAGAAGGCCAAGGCAAAGTATGATGATAGTAATAGAGCGATGGTTGACACACTGACTGAAGTGGCCAGAAGGGCTCATGCGGGGCAGGGCGAAGCTACTGATCATGGGTGACTTCAACCACAAGGAAATAGACTGGGAGAACTTGGAGCCACATGGGGGCCAAGATACGTGGGGGGCTAAGATGATGGAGCTGGTACTGGAAAACTTCATGTACCAACACGTAAGGGATACTACCAGGGAGAGAGGAGAGGATGAAAACCCGCGAGACTGACATAGTATTCACCTTTTAGAGTGGGATATTGAGGACATCACACATGAAAGTCCCCCGGGGACAGTGATCGTATGGTTTTGCTTTGATTACACAGTAGAGCAGATGGAGGGGGGGCAGATAGGGCCAGAAGAATGAAGCCAAACTACAAAAAGGGGACTACGGGGGCATGAAGAACTTCCTAAATTGGGTTCAGAGGGACAAAAACTGGAAGGGAAATCAGTAAACGAGATGATGGAATAGTGACAACAATATGCAAGGAAGTGAGGAGAGATTTGTACCCAGGGAAACAGAAACAACGAAAACAACCAAAGATACAGGGAGGCCAAAACCAAGTGTTCTAGGGAATGGAAGAAGTATGAAGGCAAAGAACCCAGGAAAAAAAGGAGCAGTCGTAGAGCCAGAAACGAATATGCACAGGTAAGAAGGGAGGCCCAACGACAGTATGAGAATGACATAGCAGCGAAAGCCAAATCTGACCCGAAGCTGTTGTACAGCCACATCAGGAGGAGAACAACAGTCAAGGACCAGGTGATCAGGCTGAGGAAGGAAGGAGGGGAGGTCACAAGAAATGACCAGGAAGTGTGTGAGGAACTCAACATGAGATTCAAAGAAGTGTTCACAGAGGAGATAGAAGGGCCTCCAGAAAGGAGGAGAGGTAGGGTACACCATCAGGTGCTGGACACAATACACACAACTGAGGAGGAAGTGAAGAGGCTACTAAGCGAGCTAGATACCTCAAAGGCGATGGGGCCGGATAACATCTCTCCATGGGTCCTGAGAGAGGGAGCAGAGGAGCTATGTGTACCACTAACAACGATCTTCAACACTTCTATCGAAACAGGGCGACTACCTGAGGTATGGAAGACAGCAAATGTTGTTCCAATTTTTAAAAAAAGGAGACAGGAACGTAGCACTAAACTACAGACCAGTGTCACTGACATGTATAGTATGCAAGGTCATGGAGAAGATTATCAAGAGAAGAGGTGGAACACCTAGAAAGGAATGAGCTTATCAACGACGGCCAACACGGTTTCAGGGACCGGAAATCCTGTGTCACAAACCTACTGGAGTTCTACGACAGGATGACAGCAGTAACACAAGAGAGAGAGGGGTCGGTAGATTGTATTTTCTTGGACTGTAAGAAGGCGTTTGACACAGTTCCACACAAGAGATTAGTGCAGAAGCTGGAGGACCAGGCAGGGATAACAGGGAAGGCACTACAATGGATAAGGGAATACCTGTCAGGACAGCAGCGAGTCATGGTCCGTGGCGAGGTGTCAGAGTGGGCGCCGGTGACGAGTGGGGTTCCACAGGGTCAGTCCTAGAACCGGTGCTGTTTCTGTATTTGTGAACAACATGACGGAAGGAATAGAATCCGAAGTGTCCCTGTTTGCAGATGATGTGAAGTTGATGAGAAGAATTCAATCGGACGAGGACCAGGCAGAACTACAAATGGATCTGGACAGGCTGCAGGACTGGTCCAGCAATTGGCTCCTGGAGTTCAACCCCACCAAGTGCAAAGTCATGAAGTTTGGGGAAGGGCAAAGAAGACCGCAGACGGAGTACAGTCTAGGTGGCTAGAGACTACAAACCTCAATCAAGGAAAAGATCTTGGGGTGAGTATAACACCAGGCACATCTCCTGAGGCGCACATCAACCAAATAACTGCTGCAGCATATGGGCGCCTAGCAAACCTAAGAACAGCATTCCGACATCTTAATAAGGAGTCTTTCAGGACCCTGTACACTGTGTACGTTAGGCCCATACTGGAGTATGCAGCACCAGTTTGGAACCCACACCTAGCCAGCACGTAAAGAAACTAGAGAAACTGCAAAGGTTTGCAACAAGACTAGTCCCGGAGCTAAGGGGTATGTCCTACGAGGAGAGGTTAAGGAAATCGACCTGACGACACTGGAGGACAGGAGAGATAGGGATGACATGATAACAACATATAAGATACTGAGAGGAATTGACAAAGTGGACAGAGACAGAATGTTCCAGAGATGGGACACAGCAACAAGGCGACACAGTTGGAAGTTGAAGACTCAGATGAATCACAGAGATGTTAGGAAGTATTTCTTCAGTCATAAAGTGGTCGGGAAGTGGAATAGTTTAGGAAGTGATGTAGTGGAGGCAGGTTCCATACATAGCTTTAAGAAGAGGTATGATAAAGCTCATGGCGCAGGGAGAGTGATCCAGTAGCGGGCAGTGAAGAGGCGGAGCCAGGAGCTATGACTCGACCCCTTCAACCACAACTAGGTGAGTACAACTAGGTGAGTACACACACACACATACTCACACACACACACACTCACACACGCACACACACACACCTCACACACATACACACACACATACTCCACACACACACACACACACACACACACACACACACTCACACACACACACACACACACACTCACACACACACACACACACACATACTCACACACACACACACACACACATACACACACACATACTCACACCACACACACACACACACACACACACACACACATCACATCACACATATACACAACACTCAACATACACGCACACACATACACACACACAGTAAGGACCAGTGAATAAGCGGGAACAGGAGCTGTGACATAACCCCTGCAACCTCTACTAGGTGAGTACACACACACATAACACACACACACACCTGAGTATACCTGGAGAGGGTTTAGGGGGTCAACGCCCCGCGGCTCTGTCTGTGACCAGGCCTCATGGTGGATCAGGGTCTGATCAACCATGTTGTTGTGGCTGGCCGCATGCAAACTGACGTACGAACCACACCCTGGTTGGTCAGGTACTGACTTTAGGTGCCTGTCCATCGCTTTCTTGAAGACAGCCAGGGGTCTATTGGTAATCCCCTTATGTATGATGGGAGGTAGTTGAACAGTCTTGGACCCCGGACACTTATGGTGTTGTCTCTCAGTGTACTGTGGCGCTTCTGCTTTTCATTGGGGGAATGTTGCATCTCCTGTCGAGTCTTTTGCTTTCATAGGAGTGATTTTCGTGTGCAAGTTTGGTACTAATCCCTCTAGGATTTTCCAAGTGTATATTATTATGTATCTCTCTCGCCTGCGTTCCAGGGAATACAGATCAAGGACCTTCAACCGTTTCCAGTAATTTAGGTGCCTTATCGTACTTATGTGTGCCGTGAAAGTTCTTTGTACATTATCCAGGTTCTGCAATGTCGCCAGCCTTGAAGGTGGCAGTTAGTGTACAGCAGTATTCCAGCCTAGAGAGAACAAGCGATTTGAAGGGAATCATCATGGGCTTGGCATCCCTAGTTTTGAAGGTTCTCATTATCCATCCTATCATTTTCCTAGCAGATGCGGTAGATACATTGTTTGGTCTTTGAAAGTGAGATCCTACGACATTATCACTCCCAGGTCCTTCACATTAATTTATTCCTCTATTGTGTGGTTAGAAATTATATACCCTGATACAGTTTTAATTTCCTCAAGTTTTCCATATCTGAGTAGTTGAAATTTCTCTTCATTGAACTTCATATTGTTTTGAGTGGCCCATTTGAAGATTTGGTTGATGTCCGCTTGGAGTCTTGCAGTGTCTTCAATGGAGGTCACTGCCATGGCAATCCTGGTGTCATCCACAAAGGAAGACACGGAGCTATATGGCTTACATCTCTGTCTATGTCAGATATGAGGATGAGGGATAGAATGGGAGCAAGTACTGTGCCTTGTGGTACAGAGCTTTTCACAGTAGCTGCCTCAGACTTTACTCTGTTTGCTATTACTCTTTGTTTTCTATTTGTCAGGAAGTTATAGATCCATCTACCAACTTTTCCTGTTATTCCTTTATCACGCATTTTGTGTGCTATTACACCATGGTCACACTTGTCTAAAGCTTTTGAAAAGTCTGTGTATAATACATCTGTATTTTGTTATCCTCTACAGCATCCAGGACCTTGTCATAGTGGTCCAGTAGTTGGGACAGGCAGGAGCGACCTGCTCTAAACCCGTGTTGCTCTGGGTTGTGTAATTGATGAGTATCTAGGTGGTTGGCGATCTTGCTTCTTAGAACCCTCTCAAAGATTTTTACGATATTGGGACGTTAGTGCTGTCAGTCTGTAGTTCTTTGTAATTGCTTTACTGCCCCCTTGTGGAGTGGGGCTATGTCTGTTGTTTTTAGTGTAGTGGGATGACCCCTGTGTCCATGCTCCTCTCCATAGAATGCTGAAGGCACGTGATAGGGGCTTCTTGCAGTAACGTGTGGAGCAGGAACCATACAGAGTTTTAAGACGACGTATGATAAAGGTCATGGATCAGGAGGAGAAGACCTAGTGGCGATCAGTGAAGAGGCGGGGCCAGGGCTATGAATCGACCCCTGCAACCACAAATAGGTTAGTACAGATAGGTGAATACACATACACACACACACACAGACACACACACCAGACACACACACACACATACACACAGGTAGTCACCTAAGGTATTAATTAGATTACTTCCAGGAAGTAGGTACCAGCAGGTAGGAGGCTACTACCTGCTGAAGTTCCTACATAGGAGACTCTTACTTATGTAATAGTATGTACCTCAGTAGGTAGGTGACTACTAGGTACCTCTGAAGATACCACAGTATGAACCTTATCAGGTACCTCAGGAGGTACCTCATTAGGTATGTTACTCTACTTAGGTACCTCAGTTGATAGGTGACTACTGCCCAGGTACCTCAGTAGTTATCTCAAAAGATAGGTAACTACCACCTAAGTACTCTGTATGTACCTCAGTAGGTACCTCAGCAGGTACCTCAGTAGGGACCTCAGTAGGGATTTTAGCAGGTACCTCAATAAGTACCTCAGCGGGTATCTCAGCAGGCACCTCGGTAGTTACCTTAGTAGGTATTTGACTACTACCTAGGTACCTCAGACGCTAGCTCAGTAAGTAGGTGACTTTGTATATAGGTGACCTTTGTATTTTGGTGACTACTACCTAGGTTCCCCAGTAGGTTCCTCAGTAGGTACCTCAGTAGGTGGGTGACTACTACCTAGGTACTTCAGTAGGTAGGTGACTACTACATAAGTACTTCATCAGGTACCTCGGTATGTAGGTGTCTACGTAATTTCCCAGTAGGTACGTCAGTATGTATCTCAATCGGTAGGTGACTACTTCCTAGGTACCCCAGTAGGTACCTCAGTAGGAGGTGACTACTACCTAGGTACCTCAGTTTGTAGGTGTTTACTACGTAATTATCCAGGTAGTCACCTCACTAGGTTCCTCAGTAGGTAGGTGACTATTACTTAGAAATCTCAGTAGGTTCCTCAGTATGTACCTCTGTAGGTGAGTGACCACTACCTAGGTACCTGAGTCGATGCCTCAGTACGTAGGTAACTACTACCTAGGTACCTAAGTAGGCACCTCAGTAGGTGGGTGACTGCTACCTAAGTATCTTAGTAGGTAGGCGACTACTACCTGGGTACCTCAGTAGATAGGTGACTACTCCTAGGTACTTAAGTAGAAACCTCAGTAGGTACCTCAGGGGGCAGGTGACTACTCCTAGGTACCCAGTTGGTAGGTGGCTACTACAAAAGTATCTTAATAGGTACGTCAGTAGGTACCTCTCTAGGTACCTCAGTATGTAGGTGTCTACTATGTAAATACTCAAGTAGGTTCCTCAGTAGGTAGGTGAGTATTACCTAGGTACCTCAGTAGGTAGGTGACTTCTACCTCGGTACCTCAGAAGGTACCTATTTAGGTAGGTGACTACTACCTACGTACCTCATAGGTAACTCAGTAGGTAGGTGAATACTACATAGGTACCTCAGTAGGAACTTCAGTATGTAGGTGACTACTACCTACGTACCTCAGTAGGTACCTCAGTAGGTAGGTGACTACCTATGTAAATAATAACCTCAGTAGGTAGGTGACTTCTTCCTAGATACCTCAGTAGGTAGGTGACTTCTACCTCGGTACCTCAGAAGGTACCTATTTAGGTAGTTGACTACTACCTACGTACCTCAGTAGGTAACTCAGTAGGTAGATGAATACTACATAGGTACCTTAGTAGGAACCTCAGTAGGTAGGTGACTACTACCTACGTACCTCAGTAGGTACCTCAGTAGGTAGGTGACTACCTATGTACCTAATAACCTCAGTAGGTAGATGACTTCTACCTAGGTGCCTCAGTAGGTTGGTGACTTCTACCTCGGTACCTCAGTAGGTAAGGGACTACTCTCTACATAATAATAAAAATAATAATTATAGGTCACATGTCACACACCAGGTCATGCACCAGGTCATACCAGGTCACACACCAGGTCATGCACCAGGTCATAATTGGTCACACACCAGGTCATGCACCAGGTCACACACCAGGTCATGCACAAGGTCACACACTAGGTCACACCAGGTCACACACTAGGTCATGCAAAAGGTCACACACTAGGTTACACCAGGCCACACACCACGTCATGCACCAGGTCACACACCACGTCATGCACCAGGTCACACACCAAGTCACACACTAGGTCACACCAGGTCACTTACCTGGTAACACCAGGTAACACACCAGGTAACACACCAGGTCACACGCTAGGTCACATTAGGTCACACCAGGTCACACACCAAGTCACACCAGGTCACATAATAAGTCACACCAGGTCACACTCCAGGTCACACACCAGGTCATACACACGATCACACCAGGTCACACAATAGGTCACAGAGGTTCACATATTATATCACTCCAGATCACTAGTTCACTCCAGGTCACCCTGCAGGTCACACACATTAGGTCACACACCAGGTAACACACAGGTCACATATACACCAGGTCACATATACACCAGGTCACATATTACATCACTCCAGGTCACTAGTTCACTCCAGGTCACCTTGCATGTCACACACATTAGGTCACACACCAGGTAACACACAGGTCACATATACACCAGGTCACATATTATATCACTCCAGGTCACTAGTTCACTCCAGGTCACCCTTCAGGTCATACACATTAGGTCACACACCAGGTAACACACAGGTCACACACACCAGGTCACACCCCATGTCACACTCCATGTCACACCAGGTCACACCAGGTCACCAAGGGGGGTCCTCTAGGACATGTCCCCATACAAAGGTCAGAGGTCATTCTGAAGGTCGTTACCCCGTTGACCCACGACCTCTGGTGACCTTTCAGGTCACATACCAGGTCACACACACACTAGGTCACCCCATCTTACTCACCCGGGGTTATACCCCGGGGGTCCCCCGGGGTACGACCCCGGGTCCTTCACTCATTTCCGGTCGTGGGCCCTGGCAGCCGTTTCCGTTGATTCCCCGTAAACAGGTGAAGCAACGGGTGATAACGGGTGAGTAACGAGTGAGTAACGAGTCAGTCTGGCCTAGTCAGTGGGTGAAGCAGGGTGGGAGATCAGAGGTCTCTGAGTGGCGCTATCAGAGGGAGACGGGGGTCGTCCAAGAGGGTTTCTTGATTGTTGTGGGGAGATCAGAGGCGTTCTGAGCGGTCGACGAGGAAATCTGGGGAGATCAGAAGCTTCCTGAGTGTTCTACAAGGAAATCTGAGGAGATCAGAAGCCTCCTGAGTGTTCTACAAGGATTCGTGGGGAGATCAGAGGTTTCCTGAGTGTTCTAAAAGGAAATCTGAGTGTTCTAGACCGATTTTAAGAAAAATCAGAGGCCTTCTGAGTGTACTAAATGGATTTGCGAGGAGATCAGAGGCCTTCTGAGTACTCTACAAGGATTTCTGAGTGTTATAGACCGATTTTAAGAATATCCGAGTGTACCGTGTGTAATAAATGAATTTCTGTGGAGATCAGAGGCATGCTGAGTGTAATAGACAGAATCTGAGTGTTCAACGAGGATTTGTGGGGCGATCAGAGTCCTCCTAAGTGTCTGCGGGGACTTCTGAGTGTTGTGGGGAGATCAGAGGCCTCCTGAGTGTCTGCAGGGACTTCTGAGTGTTGTGGGGAGATCAGACGCCTCCTGAGTGTTCTACGAGAGAATCTGAGTGTTCTAGTCCGATTCTAATGAAATCAGAGGCCTCCTGATTGTGCTAAGGTGGGAGAGGGAGGCTGGTGAATCAGGTCTCTCTCTATCTACACACGTTCTGAGTGACGCTGCTGAGGAGAGAGAGAGAGAGAGAGAGAGAGAGAGAGAGAGAGAGAATTCAAGGGTGTGTTCTGAGTGCTGTGAGGAGATCAGAGGCCTCCTGAGTGATGAGTAAGTGTGAGGAGTCAGTGTGAGCCTGGCAGTGGGTGAGTGAGGATGGTGAATCAGGTTCCTCCGTTCACACACACGTTCTGACACGTTCTGAGTGGCGCTGCTGAGACAGGCTCGTTCAAGGTGTTGCGGAGCCCTCTCTGGGGAGATCAGAGGCCTCCTGAGTGTCCTACGAGGATTACAGAGGAGATCAGAGGCTTTCTGAGTGTGCTTAATGGATTTCTAAGTGTTTTCGACTAATTTATAATGAAATCAGAAGCTCCTGAGTGTTCCAAATGGATTTCTGAGTGCTCTCGATCAATTTTTGAGGAGATCAGAGGCCTCCTGAGTGTTCTACGATGATTTGTGCTAAGAACAGATGCATCCTGAGTGTTCTGAGACAATCAGAGTGAGTGTTTGTAGGTCTGAGTACGTATTTGGGAAGTTGTGAGTTCCTGAGAGGCCTCTGATGGGCACGAGAGGCCAGTATTTGCACTCTTGCTTCTGATTGTCCTAGGGTGACACTCAGAGGCGCCTCTGCCGCCCACGCTCGCACGCCTCCGTGTCTAAACGCTCCCCATACCTGATTTCTGAGCCCTGAGTGGCTAGATGGGCCATCAGGATGACTGTAGCGGTAGCAGGGCCACTGTCGGATCTGCCCATCAGATTAGCCCTGATCCTAGGCATGGATCCTGAGGATCCTACTCGTCCTCCTAGCGCCAATCAGACCTCAGCCACTCCGAGCACTCCTAAAACCACCCTTCACGACTCTGCCACTCGACTGAGCCCCCCTACCACCACCTACGCCCCTGCTGGCCACTCAGGTACACCCCCCGACATCGCCCACACGCCCACACTCACTCTCTATGGCTCACCTGATTTCCCAGGACCTTCTCCTAGGCCTACAGCCACTCCTGAAGTTCATCAGAGAGCCGCCATGGCTGAGCTCTCGCTACCTGATCGGCCTTATCAGGACCCCGCCCAATACGCCGCCCACTACGACCTCCCGCCCACCCACGCCCATGCATCACTCGCCCAGCTGGTAGGGGATGACTTGCCCGGGTTTTCTGATTGGTCGGCAATCAGTGTAGGTCTACAAGAATGGGGCATTGGCCCCTACAGCAGGTATGGCCCTCACCCATGGGCCGTGACCAACCTGAGTGGCCCTCTTCGCCACTCAGGGGCCCTGAATCTCCAGCAGTACAAAGGGGCCCTGAATCCCCCTCTCTAGTAGTACAAAGGGGCCCTGAGTGGCCCTCTCCCTCACAACAAAGGGGCTCTGAGTGGCCCTCTCCATCACAACAAATAGGCCCTGAGTGGCCTCCTCCCTCGCAACAAAGGGGCCCTGGGTGGCCCTCTCCCTCACAACAAAGGGGTCCTGAGTGGCCCTCTCAATCACAACAAAGGGGCCCTGAATGGCCCTCTCCCTCGCAACAAAGGGGCCCTGAGTGGTCCTCTCCCTCGCAACAAAGGGGTCCTGAGTGGTCCTCTCCCTCGCAACAAACGGGTCCTGGGTGGCCATCTCCTCGCAACAAAGGGGCCCTGGGTGGCCTTCTCCCTCACAACAAAGGGGCACTGAATGGTCCTCTTCCTCGCAACAAAGGGGCCCTGGGTGGCCTTCTCCTCACAACAAAGGGGCCCTGAGTGGCCTTCTCCCTCACAACAAAGGGGCCCTGATTGGCCAGCTTCGGCCCTACCCGGAGGCCAAGAACTGGGTCCCACTGTGACACAAGGGGGCCCAGTAACGACCTCTCAGGGAAGCGAGTGGTCCTGGGCCCCTCAGCCGGACCCTTGGGCCCTCTCACCCCATAGCGAGAGTGCCCTGAGTCCTGCTAGCCTAGAAGTGGCCCGAGGGTTCGCGAAGGGCCCCACAGGGGGCCCCGGGCCCCGCGAGAGACGGTCCCACTCGCGATCACCCTTGAGCGCCGCGACTTCACCTCATCCGAACGCCCCTCGCCGCTAGCTTCGACGGGTTTACCGCACGCGGCGCGACGTCGCGGGCGCCGCCGGCGGTGCCAGCGAGTAGCGCGGGCGGCGGGGCTCCCGGGGAAGCCAGCGGGGCGCGTATCGGGGCAACAGGAGGGGCAACAGGAGGGGCAACAGGAACGGAGTAGCGGGAACAGACGCGGCCCTCGGCCGACAGACAGTCTGCTTCCCATGGACCCAGAAGCCACAGCAGGGCCCTCGCTGGCGGGGTCTAGGGGCCCAGGCCCCTCCCCTGGGAGCTCCCCAACGAGCCCCGGCCCCACGACCCCCTACGACCCCCACGCCCCCGCAGGACGCCCAAAAAGACGACCCCAACGACCAGGAGCGCCCTGTTTGCGTCCCACCAGGTAAGATCCTAGTCTTGTTTTGAAACGACTTGCGCGCGCATATACCCCCGCCCAGCCGCCCACGTGGGCGGTATGGCACTGAGGATGGGCGCCAGTGGCTGGGTGGGCCCCTGGACACTCACCACCTGCTCTAGGTATACCGGGCCACGTGTTTTGGTATAGCAGTGGGCGGCAGCTAAGGTATAGACTCCGCCCATTCGATTTCAACCCACCCACCTCCCACCTCCCGCCCATACCGCCCACCCACTCCCTCCCCAGCCCACCCCTAACCGCCAACACGTAGTTAGTTAGGCTAGGAAGGCGCAGGGGTCTAGGAGAAAGTCTAGGTATCCCCCTGCTGTGGAAAAAGCAGAAGGATACTCCTGCTAGCAGCAACAAATAGGGACCTAGGGTATCGTCTCGGAATTCCCCTGCTGGAGTAAACAGCAGAAGGGATACTCCTACTAGCATCAACTACTAAAGACCTAACAGAACGCCCTAGGTATCCCCTGCTTCAGTACGCAACAGAGAGGGATACTCGTTGCTGCTAGCATCAACATTATTCATGCTAGCAGGAAGGGATACAAGCAGCAAGGGATGCTAGCAGTAAGGGACACTTCCTGCTAGCATGGACGATAGAAGAGCGTCCTAGGTATCCATCTGCTGGGGTAAAAGTAGAAGGGATACCTCTTCCTGCTTGCATCAACGGATGCTGCCGACCGTTGGGATATTTTCCAGGAACTGGAGACATGTGGCACAATAACTAGGGGCAGGGTAGGGGTATCCGGGGTATACTGTGGGTATCCTGGGGTAGGGGATCCTAGGGTATCCAGGGGGATAGCATCCTCATGCACGGCCCAGATGTCTGTGCATGCCCAGACGCTGTCTACTCGTCTAAATGTCTATCGGGGTAGATATTGGGCATGGATACCCAGTCTCTGGGTATCCATGGATAACAAAGACGTCAGAGAACCCACTGTATATCAGGGGATACTACTAGTATCACTGTCTATCAGGGTAAACTACTAGTACACTATTTATCAGGGTATACTAATAGTACACTGTCTATCAAGGTATACTAATAGTACACAATCTATCAGGGTATACTACTAGTACCACTGTCTATCATGGTATACTATTAGTACCGCTTTCCATCAGGGTATACTGATATTACACTATCTATCAGTGTATACTGCTAGTACACTATCTATTAGCGTATACTACCAGTACCACTATCTATCAGAGTAAACTAATACACTATCTATCAGAGAATACTAATACACTATCCATCAGGGTATGCTGCTAGTACCACTATCTATCAGGCAATACTAGTATACTATCTATCAGGGTATACCACTAGTATCACTATTTATCAGAGAATACAACTAGTACACTATCAATCAGGGTATACTACCAGCACCACTATCTATCAGGGTATACCACTAGTACCACTATCAATCAGGGTATACTACAAGTACACTATCTATCAGGGTATACTAACAGTATGCTATCTATCAGGGAATATTATAAGTACCACTGTCTATCAGGGTATACCAGTACAACTATGTATCGTGCTGCGCGGCCGCTATACCGCGACTTAAGACGCAATATTATTATTATTATTATTATTATTATTATTATTATTATTATTATTATTATTGTTATTGATATTATTATTATTATTATTATTATTATTATTATTATTATTATTATTATTATTATTATTATTATTATTATTATTATTGTTATTGATAGTATTATTATTATTATTATTATTATTATTATTATTATTATTATTATTATTATTATTATTATTATTATTATTATTATTATTATTATTATTATTATTATTATTATTATTATTATTATTATTATTATTATTATTATTATTATTATTATTATTATTATTATTATTATTATTATTATTATTATTATTATTATTATTATTATTATTATTATTATTATTATTATTATTATTATTATTATTATTATTTTATTATTATTATTATTATTATTATTATTATTATTATTATTATTTATTATTATTTATTATTATTATTATTATTATTATTATTATTATTATTATTATTATTATTGTTATTGATATTATTATTATTATTATTATTATTATTATTATTATTATTATTATTATTATTATTATTATTATTATTATTATGTGTTGATGTGTTGTTATGTATTTGTGTTTGTTTGTTGTGTTGTGTTGTGTGTTGTTGTGTTGGTGTTCTGTGTTTGTTGTTGTTTGGTTTGTGTTGGGTGTTTTGGGTGTTGTGTTGTGTTAAGTGTTGTGAGTTTTGTGTGTGTGTGTTGTGTTGTGTGTGTGTTGTGTGTTTTGTGTTATGTGCGTGTGTTGCCTGTGTTGTGTGTCTGTGTATGTGTGTGTGTGTATGTTGAGTGTGTGTGTTATTTTTGTTGTGTGTGTGTGTTTGTTTGTGTTGTTTTGAGTGTGTTTTGTGTTGTTTGTTGTGTGAGTTGTTTTGGTGTGTTGTTGTGTAGTTGTTTGTGTGTGTGTGAGTGATGTGTTGTTTGTTGTGAGTGTGTTGTGTGTTGTGTTATGTGTGTGTTATGTTTGTTGTGTGCTGTGTGTGGTGTGTGTTGCGTGTTATTTGTATATACTGTGTTGTGTGTTTCGTTGCGTATATTGTGTTGTGTTTTTTGTGTGTTGTGTGTAAAGTTTTGTATGATTTGTATTGTGTGTGTTGTGTGATGAATGTTGTGTGTTGTGTCATAAGTACTCACCTATTTGTGCCCACCAATTTGTGGCTGCAAGGGTCGATTTACAGCTCCTGGCCCCGCCTCTCCACTGATTGCCACTAGGTCCTCTCTCTCCCTGCTCCATGAGCTTTATCATACCTCGTCTTAAAGCTATGTATGGTTCCTGCCTCCACTACATAACTTGCTAGACTATTAAACTTCCTGACAACTCTGTGACTGAAGAAATACTTCCTAACATCCCTGTGATTCATCTGAGTCTTCAACTTCCAACTGTGTCCCATCTCTGGAACATCCTGTCTCTGTCCACCTTATACATTCCACCCAGTATTTTGTATGTCGTTATCATGTCTCCCCTAACCCTCCTGTCTGCCAGTGTTGTCAGGCCAATTTCCCTTAACCTTTCTTCGTAGGACAATCCCCTTAGCTCTGGGACTAGTCTTGTTGCAAACCTTTGCACTTTCTCTAATTTCTTGACGTGCTTAACCAGGTGTGGGTTCCAAACTGGTGCTGCATACTCCAGTATGGGCCTGACGTACACGGTGTACAAAGTCTTGAACGATTCCTTAGTGAGGTATTGGAACGCTATTCTCAGGTTTGCCAGGCGCCCGTATGCTGCACCAGTTATCTGGTTGATGTGTGCTTCCGGAGACGTGCTCGGTGTTATACTCACCCCAAGATCCTTTTCTTAAGTATGGTTTG
Organism: Cherax destructor; assembly: GCA_009830355.1. Classification (NCBI taxonomy): domain Eukaryota; kingdom Metazoa; phylum Arthropoda; class Malacostraca; order Decapoda; family Parastacidae; genus Cherax; species Cherax destructor. The sequence continues at coordinate 19,499 of WNWK01026004.1, forward strand.
CAGTCTTTGGCCACCTAGCCTATACTCTGTCTGAGGTCTTCTTTACCCTTCCCCGATCTTCATTACTTTGCATTTGGCAGGGTTAAACTCGAGGAGCCAGTTCCTGGACCAGGTGTCCAGGATGTCCAGGTCTCTTTGTAGTCCTGCCTGATCCTCATCCAAATTTTATTCAACTCATTAACTTCACATCATCTGCAAACAGGAACACTTCTGAGTCTATTCCTTCCGTCATGTCATTCACATATACAAAAAATAGCACTGGTCTTGGGACTTACCCCTGTGGAACCCGCTCGTCACAGAAGCCCACTCTAACACCTCGTCATGACTCGTTGTTGCCTTCCAGTCAGGTATTCTCTGATCCTTTTCTGTGTCTTAACTGATCCTCTAGCTTCTGCACTAATCTCTTGTGATGAACTGTGTCGAAGGCCTTCCTGCAGTCCAAGAAAATGCCATCAACCCACCCCACTCTCTGGTATCTTGCTTCTGTTACCTTGTCATAAAACTTCAGTAGGTTTGCCTTCCCTGAATCCGTGCTTGTTGTCGTTTATAGTCTTGTTCCGTTCCAGGTGTTCCACCACTCTTCTCCTGATAATCTTCTCCATGACTTTGCACACTATACACGTCAGTGACACTGGTCTGTAGTTTAGTGCTCCGTTTATGTCTCCTTTCTTAAAAATGGGGACTACATTTGCCATCTTCCACACCTCAGGCAGTTGCCCAGTTTCAAGGGATGTGTTGAAGATTGTGGTTAGTGGCACACACAACATCTCTGCTCCCTCTCTAAGGACCCACGGGGAGATGTTGTCTGGTCCCATCGCCTTTGAAGTTCACTTAGCAGCTTCTTCACCTCCTCGTCAGTTGTGTGTATGTCATCCAACACTTGTGTTGGTGTCCCCCTCTGTTCTGTCTTCCCAGAGTCCTTCCTGTCTCCACTGTAAATACTTCTTTAAACCTCGTGTTGAGCTCCTCACATACCTCTTGATCGTTTCTTGTGAGTTCCTCTTCTTCCTTCCTCAGTCTAATCACCTGGTCCTTGACTGTTGTCTTCCTCCTAATGTGACTATACAACAGCTTCGGGTCAGACTTGACTTCCGATGCTATGTTGTTTTCGTACTGTCGCTGGGCCTCCCTCCTTATCTGTGCATACTTGTTTCTGGTTCTTCGATTAATCTCTTTATTTTCCTGGGTCCTTTGTCTTCTGTACTTTTTCCATTCTCAAGTGAACTTAGTCTTTGCCTCCCTGCACCTTCGGGTAAACCAAGGGCTCGTTCTGGTCTTCCCAATATTTCTGTTGCCCTTGGGAACAAACCTTTCCTCTGCCTCCTTGCATTTTGTTGTTACATATTCCATCATTTAGTTTACTGACTTTCCTACCAGTTCTCTGTCCCACTGAACCTCCTGCAGGAAGTTCCTCATGCCTGTGTAGTCCCCCTTTTGTAGTTTGGCTTTTCCCATCCTACTCCTGTTACCCTGTGTGTGTTGTGTGTGTTGATTGTTGTGTTGTTGTTGTTGTGTGTTGTGTGTTGTATTTAGTGTGTTGTGTGTGTTTTGTGTCTCGTGTTCTGTGTGTGTTGTGCATTATGTGGGTTGTGTTGTGTGTGTTGTGTTGTTTGTTGTGTTGCGTTAGGTGTTTTGTGTGTTGTGTATTGTGTGGCTTGTGTTGTTTGTTGTGTGCTGTGTTGTATATTGTGTGTTAGGTGTGTTGTGTGTTGAGTGACGCGTATTATGTGTTTGTGCTGCATGTTGTATGTTTTGTATTTGTTGAGTGTGTTGTGTGTTGTATGTAGTGTTGACTGTGTTGTGTGTTGCTTTTTGCTTGTTGTGTGTTATGTGTTGTTGTGTGTTGCGTGCTGTGTGTTGCTTAATGTCTGTTGTATGTTGTGTGTGCGTTGTGTGCGTGTACGTTGTATGTGTTTTTTTGTGTTTTGTTTGTTGTGTGTTGTGTTGTGAGTTGTATTATGTGTTGTTTTGTGTGTGTTGCGTTTGTGTTGTTTTGTATGTGTTGTTTCTTGTGTTTTGTGTGTTCGTTTGACGTACACGGTGTACAGTGTCTTGAACGATTCCTTACTGAGGAATCGGAACGCTATTCTCAGGTTTGCCAGGCGCCCATGTGCTGCACCAGTTATCTGGTTGATGTGTGCTTCTAGATGTGCTCGGTGTTATACTCACCCCAAGATCTTTCTCCTTGAGTGAGGTTTGCAGTCTTTGGCCACCTAGCCTATACTCTGTCTGCGGTCTTCTTTGCCCTTCCCCGATCTTCATGACTTTGCATTTGGCAGGGTTAAATTCGAGGAGCCAGTTGCTGGACCAGGTGTCCAGTCTGTCCAGGTCTCTTTGTAGTCCTGCCTGATCTTCTTCCGATCTAATTCTTCTCATTAACTTCACATCATCTGCAAACAGGGACACTTCTGAGTCTATCCCTTCCGTCATGTCATTCACATATACCAAAAATAGCACTGGTCCTAGGACTGACTCCTGTGGGACCCCGCTTGTCACAGACGCCCATTGTGATACCTCATCACGTACCATCACTCGTTGTTGTCTTCCTGACAGGTATTCCCTGATCCATTGTAGTACCTTCCCTGTTATCCCTGCCTGGTCCTCCAGCTTTTGCAATAATCTCTTGGGTGGAACTGTGTCAAACGCCTTCTTACAGTCCAAGAAAATGCAATCTCCCATTCCAGGTGCTCCACCACTCTCCTCCTGATAATCTTCTCCATGACTTTGCACTCTATACACGTAAGTGACACTGGCCTGTAGTTTAATGCCTCGTGTCTGTCTCCTTTCTTAAAAATTGGGACTACATTTGCCATCTTCCACACCTCAGGTAGTTGTCCAGTTTCAATGGAAGTGTTGAAGATCATGGTTAGTGGCACACACAGCATCTCTGCTCCCTCTCTAAGGACCCACGGGGAGATGTTGTCTGGTCCCATCGCCTTTGAGGTATCAAGTTCACTTAGCAGCTTCTTCACCTCCTCCTCAGTTGTGTGTATGTCATCCAACACTTGTTGGAATATTCCTTGTTGGTGTCCCCCTCTGTTCTGTCTTCCCAGAGTCCTTCCTGTCTCCACTGTAAATACTTCCTTAAATCTCCTGTTCAGCTCCTCACATACCTCTTGATCATTTCTTGTGAGTTCCCCACCTTCCTTCCTCAGTCTGATCACCTGGTCTTTGACTGTTGTCTTCCTCCTAATATGGATATACAACAGTTTTAGGTCAGACTTGGCTTTCGATGCTATGCTGTTTTTGTACTGTTCTGTACTTTTTCCATTCTCTGTCCCACTGAACCTCCTGCAGGAAGTTCCTCATGCCTGTGTAGTCCCCCATTTTATAGTTTGGCATTTGCCATTCGACTCCTGTTAACCTCTCCACTTGTAACTCTACAATGTATTCAAAGCTCAGAACTACGTGATCACTAGCCTTAAGAGGCCTTTCATATGTGATGTCCTCAATGTCTGAACTGCTCAGGGTGAACACGAGGTCCAGTCTTGCTGGCTCAACCTCCCCTCTCTCTCTGGTAGTGTCCCTGACATGTTGATGCATGAGGTTTTCCAGTACCACATCCATCATCTTGGCTCTCCATGTTTCTGGACCCCCATGGGGCTCCAGGTTTTCCCACTCGATCTCCCTGTGGTTGAAGTCGCCCATAACCAGTAACTTTGCTCTGCTCGAGTGAGCTCTTCTTGCCACCTCAGCTAGTGTGTCCACCATTGCTCTGTTGTTCTCTTCATATTCCTCTCTTGGCCTCCTGCAGTTCTGTGGTGGGTTATACATCACTGCAATGACTACCTTATGTTCCCCAGACTGAATTGTACCTATGCAGTCCCTTTCTCCAATCTTGTCTATTCCTTCTATCTTTCCTCAGAATCTGATATCCTGGTGGGAAGATTTCTCTGACTGCTATGATGTCTGGGGACGTTTCATTGATTCTTTCTTGCCACTCCTCATATTTATTCGTTATTCAATCCACATTCGTGTACCAAACCTTCAACTTCTTTTCTAAAACTGTGGTCTGGGGAGAATATTGGGGTTGGGGGAGTGAGAGCCCTGGCGAGGGCCTATAGGGGTTGCAGTGGGGGTGGGGTTGTGATGAGGGGGGTGGAGCAGAGTGCCCATTGGGGGTTGCTGTAGGGGCTGGGTTTGTGATGCAGGGGGGTGGCAGAGGGAACAGTGTGTGGGTTTTGGTTTGGATTGTTCAGTTGCATTGGGATTGTCGTGGATGGAGTCCTTCTGTGGGTGTTTCTGGAGGAGGGTGTGTTTGCTCTTCCACCTTGGTCTGGGTTTTCCTGCTCATCTCCGTCATTGCCTCTCATTCCTCCTTTCGTCTTTGTACCCTCTCTTTCAGAATCATCCTTTCTTCTTGTGTTCTGTCTCAATCGAGGTACACTCTCTGATACTCCAGTTTGTCCCTCACTCGTGCTTTCTCCTGCAGGATCCTGGTTCGAGCTGATTCTGCCTTGAAGATTACTTTGACCGGCTATTTTCTTTCTCTTGTAAACCACCCAATTCTCCAAAAATTTGTCAACTGGTTCATGTCGTCCACACCTATTGCTTTCATTATACTTTCAGTCACTTTTATCTCTTCCTGTTTTCTTTCAATGTAGGTTTCCCCTTCGACTTCCTGGAGCCCGTAGACAAAAACTGACCTCTTCCTTTTGTATTCCCACTGTATTTCCATTTGCATATCCTGAGACGATTTTGTTCCTGCCAATGAAGCATTCCTCCCTTCAATCCCTTCCCTGGCTGATGCCCCTGTGCTCAGTGGTCTGTCTTTCCTGCTCAGCTGTTCCTGGACACTGCAGTTGTCTGTTAGAGTCTCTGCATATAGCTTAGCTCCTTCATTGTCTTTAGTCCCCTCATTTGTTCTTATTGTGCTCATTGGGTTTGATTGGGCCTTCGCTTACAGTATAGCTTCTTTGCTCCCTACACTTCCCTTATCTGTGACTGATATTGAAGTTCCTGATGTCATACCTGTGCTGTCCTTTGGTTCTTTAGACTGTTTCAGGTTTTTTAGATCCTCTTCTAAGCACTGTATCTTAGCTTCTGCTGCTATGGCTCATAGCTCCCATTTCCTGCTTACTGCAGCTATCCTCTGCTCCATTTTCTTGCCAAGCTCTTCTAGCTTCCTTCCCCAATGTGTGTGTGTGTGTGTGTATTTCTAATCACCTAGTTGTGGTTGCAGAGATTGAGTCACAGCTCCTGGCCCTGGTTTTGTGTGTGTGTGTGTGTGTGTGAGAGTTGTGTGTTTTGTGTTCTGTGTGTTCTATGTTGTGGGTGTTGTGTACTCACCTAATTGTGGTTGCAGGGGTCGAGACTCAGCTCCTTGCATGTTGTGTGCTGTGTTGTGCATTGTTTGCATGTATTGTGTGTGTGTGTGTTGCGTGTTATGTATGTGTTGTGAGTTCTGTGTTTTGCACTTTGTGTGAGTTGTGTGTACTCACCTAGTTGTGGTTACAGGGGTCTAGTCATAGCTCCTGGCCCCGCCTCTTCACTGGCCGCTATTGGGTCACTCTCCCTGCGCCATGAGCTTTATCATACCTCTTCTTAAAGCTATGTGTGGAACCTGCCTCCACTACATCGCTTCCCAAACTATTCCACTTCCCGACCACTCTGTGACTGAAGAAATACTTCCTAACATCCCTGTGATTCATCTGAGTCTTCAACTTCCAACTGTGTCCCCTTGTTGCTGTGTCCCATCTCTGGAACATTCTGTCTCTGTCCACCTTGTCAATTCCTCTCAGTATCATATATGTCGTTATCATGTCCTCCCTATCTCTCCTGTCCTCCAGTGTCGTCAGTTCGATTTCCCTTAACCTCTCCTCGTAGGACATACCCCTTAGCTCTGGGACTAGTCTTGTTACAAACCTTTGCACTTTCTCTAGTTTCTTCACATGCTTGGCTAGGTGTGGGTTCCAAACTGGTGCTGCATACTCCAGTATGGGCCTAACGTACACAGTGTACAGGGTCCTGAACGATTCTTTATTAAGATGTCGGAATGCTGTTCTTAGGTTTGCTAGGCGCCCATATGCTGCAGCAGTTATTTGGTTGATGTGCGCCTCAGGAGATGTGCCTGGTGTTATACTCACCCCAAGATCCTTTTCCTTGAGTGAGGTTTGTAGTCTCTGACCCCCTTGACTGTACTCCGTCTGCGGTGTTCTTTGCCCTTCCCCAATTTTCATGACTTTGCACTTGATGGGGTTGAACTCCAGGAGCCAATTGCTGGACCAGGCTTGCAGCCTGGTGATGGGGTTGAACTCCAGATCCCTTTGTAGTTCTGCCTGGTCCTCATCCGATTGAATTCTTATCATCAACTTCACATCATCTGCAAACAGCGACACTTCGGAGTCTATTCCTTCCGTCATGTCGTTCACAAACACCAGAAACAGCACCGGTCCTAGGACTGACCCCTATGGAACCCCACTCGTCACCGGCGCCCACTCTGACACCTCGCCACGTACCATGACTCGCTGCTGTCTTTTTGACAGGTATTCCCTGATCCATTGGAGTGCCTTCCCTGTTATCCCTGCCTGGTCCTCCAGCTTCTGCACTAATCTCTTGTGTGGAACTGTGTCAAACTCCTTCTTACAGTCCAAGAATATGCAAAATACCACCCTCTCTTTTATATATTTACTCTATCATATATATATATATTACTATATATTATCTCATATATTTATATATCTATATATATCTCTATTCTTTCTATTTCTACTCTCTCTACTATCTTCATACTCATACTATATCATCTCTCCTCTCTCTCTCTCTCTCTCTCTCTCTCTCTCTCTCTCTCTCTCTCTCTCTCTCTCTCTCTCTCTCTCTCTCTCTCTCTCTCTCTTGTCTTACTGCTGTCACCCTGTCGTAGAACTCCAGTAGGTTTGTGACACAAGATTTCCCGTCCCTGAAACCGTGTTGGCCGTCGTTGATAATCTCATTCCTTTCTAGGTGTTCCACCACTCTTCTCCTGACTATCTTCTCCATGACCTTGCATACTATACATGTCAGTGACACTGGTCTGTAGTTTAGTGCTACGTTCCTGTCTCCTTTTTTAAAAATTGGAACAACATTTGCTGTCTTACATACCTCAGGTAGTTGCCCTGTTTCGATAGATGTGTTGAATATTGTTGTTAGGGGTACACATAGCTCCTCTGTTCCCTTTCTCAAGACCCATGGAGAGATGTTATCCGGCCCCATCGCCTTTGAGGTATCTAGCTCACTTAGTAGCCTCTTCACTTCCTCCTCAGTTGTGTGTATTGTATCCAGCACCTGATGGTGTACCCCACCTCTCCACCTTTCTGGAGGCCCTTCTATCTCCTCTGTGAACACCTCTTTGAATCACATGTTGAGTTCCTCACACACTTCCTGGTCATTTCTTGTGACCTTCCCTCCTACCTTCCTCAGCCTGATCACCTGGTCCTTGACTGTTGTTCTCCTTCTGATGTGGCTGTACAACAGCTTTGGGTCAGATTTGGCTTTCGCTGCTATGTCATTCTCGTATTGTCTTTGGGCTTCCCTTCTTACCTGTGCATATTCATTTCTGGTTCTACGACTGTTCTCCTTATTCTCCGGGGTTCTTTGCCTTCTGTACCTCTTCCATTCCCTGGCACACTTGGTTTTGGCTTCCCTGCACCTTTGGGTGAACCATGGGCTCATCCTGGCTTTTTCGCTTCTCCTGTTACCCTTGGGTATAAACCTCTCCTCAGCTTCCTTGCAAATTGTTGTCATATACTCCATCATCTCGTCTACTGACTTCCCTGCCAGCTCTCTGTCCCACTGAACTCCGTGCAGGAAGTTCTTAAGAACATAAGAACATAAGAAAGGAGGAACACTGCAGCAGGCCTGTTGGCCCATACTAGGCAAGTCCTTCACATTCCATCCCACCAACAGAACACTTGTTCAACCCAACTTTCAATGCTACCCAAGAAATAAGATTTGATAATTTTATTTACTCATGTGCAATTCCACTCAAATCCAACCCCTCTCACTCATGAATTTATCCAACCTAAATTTAAAACTACCCAAGGTCCTAGCTTCAATAACCCTACTAGGCAGACTGTTCCACTCATCAACTACCCTATTTCCAAACCAATACTTTCCTATATCCTTTCTAAATCTAAACTTATCTAACTTGAATCCATTATTGCGGGTTCTCTCTTGGAGAGATACCCTCAAGACCTTATTTATATCCCCTTTGTTAATACCCATTTTCCACTTGTATACCTCGATCATGTCTCCCCTCATTCTACGTCTTACAAGTGAATGTAATTTAAGGGTCTTCAATCTTTCTTCGTAAGTAAGATTTCTAATGCTATGTATTAATTTAGTCATTCTACGCTGAATGTTTTCTAACAAATTTATGTCCATTCTGTAATATGGAGACCAGAACTGAGCTGCGTAATCTAGGTGAGG